>JBAJNP010004656.1:0-32518 GCA_036877545.1 Yasuhikotakia modesta | reverse complement strand
ACGTTTATTTTGATTGTTCATGTATAGTGTTGACTGAAGTGATAAAAACACTTGGACCACTTAAATAAATGGACATGCATTAGAAAAACCTGTCATTATGTGTGAAGACTTGTGCCTCTCAATGGTTTATAAGAGTTTGTATGTATTCAGACTGACTACTTTTTTAACAGTAGGTACTTCTGAGCCTGTCACATTTAACACGACAGATGAGATGTATCATATTAAATCAATATTTATCTGACACAAACTCAATGAGGATCTATGTCATTAAATGTACACACAGCCTTCATTTGGGATGATGTGGTTGATTTTGAAACATATTTGTTCAACTTAGCATGTTACTTACGATTGGCCTTTTTATATTTTAGTTACAAAACAGACATTATCAGGCACTTCAGGGCTGTTATATGCACAATATTATGGTTTAAATAGATATGTATTATTTATCAAGCTTGCCAGCACCTACAACAGAAATTATAATGACATAATTTACTAAATTTATATTCCTGTATATAAATTCAATATACAGTATAACTTGTTTCAGTGTCTTGTCAGCTACTATAGGTAAGAGTTTCAGAAACCACAGAGGTCTTTGCACTGAAGGTAAACATACATGAAACAGATTTCTGTTTGTTCTGATGATTATTTTGTCACTTAAAGTAATCTTTATTTAAAAATACTATCTGTAACATTTTTGTCTTAGCTAAAGTATAACCTATAGAACATTAAAAAAATCTATTAACCATTTGTTGTTTGTCCTCTAAAAAGTGTTAAACATTTCTATGTTTCTGTAGTTGAACATGTCAGCTAATGGTGTGAGCTTAACTGGTTTCCCAAATCACAGTCAGATGAAATGTTTAGGAAACCTTGTAAGCATCACTTTAACTATTTTACTACTATTTAACTTTTACTGTTATAGATCTGAGATTGTTTGATAGCTAAATAAGTGCCACGCTACTGGAAACTAGTGCAACTGGAAACACAAAGTAAGGTAAGGTAGCCTATGTTGAGCAGCAACTTTGTACAGTATTTATATGAACTTATAACCACACAGAACTCTGAGCAGCTCAATAGCAAATCCCTGGCAACCACACAAGTTTTGATGAAAGAGTTTAAATCTGTTTTTCTCTTTGGTGCCTCAAATTTTACACATTTTACACTGTAGCTGTGGTTTATCTGCATATTGTTTTACATTGTTATTTAGGTGAGGTGAAGAATTGAATGATCGTAACTGACAGGTCTGTTTAACAGAGTCACATTTAGGGTGTGTTATGTTCTCTTACAGTATGTTAGCACTTGATTCATTTATGCCTTTTGTAATTTATAAAAAAAATACATAAATAACATAGAGTTAATATTTGTGACAAAGTTGATACTTAAAGTGAAACATGACATGAGAATTCCTAAATTATTAATTTTTCTATTAAACCCTGTGATTTTTGGAATCTAAAGGTTACACAAGCTGTTCCTGAGAGGAAATTCCAAGTCATTCTATCTCTGATGTCAGAGATTCAGGAAAACAGGAAGAGACAATAAAGATAGTGACAAAGATACACTTTTGCTGAGACTTTATAAGCTATTAGAAATAAACAATCCTACAAGCCTGTTCAAGAATAAACAAGGAAGACACCAACAATCTTCGTTTTTTCTTTCTGCAGTCTGTTTAGTAATTGCATTGATTCAGCTGCATTGGAAATTCACCAGCTGAAACTTCTTAAGAAAGATAAAGAAGATTTAAAGCCTAGTGCTTCCAAAACACGACATATTCAGACTGGTGAGGGGTAATCTGGGTCGTTTTTGCACTTTCCACTTCACCTCACTGTCACCTCAACACTTCAGACCATAAATAAGACCTTATTTACAACTATAATGTCAGCAAATACAGTATGTTTGACCACAGAGTGTGTGATCTGTGAACTTGCAACACCTTACAGATTCTGGTTCATTCACCCTAAACTGAAAAAGTAAAGTTTAACTGTAGCCATTTTAAGATTGTATACAGGAATACAGGATTGTATACAGGATTGTATACATTCCATCTTTGTGTCTGGCATTTAGAAAACATCTTTTCGTTTGCCTTGAGTCACTGTTTGCATTTTATCTTTATACATAGTAAAACTGAAAATTGTGAGCTGATGCTGGAGGTCAGTGAGAAAGAGGCGCGTCAGAGGAAGTTCAGTAAGAAACAAAATACAGAGAGATGAAGGTTGATCACGATATGAGAAAACAACAGATTTAATTTGGTGTTCTGTGGGTTTTTCGTGTCACAGCTTGTTACAGAAGATTTTTGCAAAGATGTCTCAAAAGCTTGAAAAGGAACAAGGACTCTTCTGTCCTCACAGAGCAAAAGTTTTGCACACCACGTTCTTCTCAACTGAAGGTGACGGAATCATTTAATGTAGGTCAGAGCCAATAGTTTGTATAAGAATTAGGCTCACAAAGCAGGGTACTTGAAGTGCCAACAATAATGACCAAAGTCATTGTATGATATAACAACATATTTTGCATAAGAATTATAATGCATTGTTGTGCACTTACTGATTGTGTTGTGATTGATATGATTGGATGTATATACAGCATGGATACACATTTCTTTAAGTTACAGCTTTTACATTAAAACTTTACATTCAACCACAGTTTAATGTCCCCATTGTAATGGTTGCTGTGCCAGAGCGCTATAAATTTGTGCCGTGTAGTAAAACGATCCTCGTTTCAACAAACCAATAAAGCCTAAGACGTTTGATCCAGATCTGTGAACCTGCGTAAGTAAAAGAAATACAGTGAAGATGAAAGGACACTGCAGGAGACCTTTATTTAAACCCCACACACATGTTGGCCATACCAGCCCAGCTGGGCCTGTTAATACCAGCAGGTTTAACATTCATTCACTCTAAATGAGCATCTCAGCCTAAAAGTGGCATCCTTCATATTCCCCTGCAGTAATTAGCACCCATCAAAATGGCAGTTTGAAAATTGGCAGCTTTTTAAACCCTGTCCTTGTTTGACACTTCCTATCTGCCATCTGCATTGTCGTCTTTGTGTATATTGTTCCCCATTTGTAGACACAGACATAATGGGGGTCCCAACAGGGGGCCTTCACCTGTGAAAGGGACCCCCGATAGTTCACACAGCACTTAGTCTCGTTGTGAATGTGTGGCCACACACCACACAGCTTGAATAACATTCTTTATCAACACCCCTTCCATTTGTGTGTTTTCGCTCTGTTTTGAAAACACATTCATCTGTTTCTTGTTCAGTGTTATTTTGTAGTCACAGAGAGTCTAATGATGGACTAATTCGAAAGGGAGAAAATATAGGCTGTCATAGCACAAAGAGACACGCCATGTAGTTGTCAAGCATGCATGCTTTTCCCTGTAATTGTGCCGCCGCAGGGGTCTTGTCTCGCTCGGTGGTTTAGATCTGTGATGAAATGAAAGGCAGTGAATGGAGGTGAGAACTGAGAGTTGAAACTCTGACACAACAAACTTTCATTTCTCTTTCCTGCTGAAAATGAATGATTGTTGATTTATTAATTTGTATGACAAAGTGATCCGCAAAACAATAAAAAATAAACAAAATGCAAGAAATTTGCAAGAGTAATTATATACATAGAAGTACACACACATATTTCTGATTTTAAAAAGACATTTTAAAAATCAACAGAAAATCAGTTCATACACAACGAACTTGCTTTAAACAGCCACGATTTAAAGTGAATAAGAAGTGAATAAAAACTAAAATTACAATCATTTACATTATAGAAAAAAATCATTATACAAACAATTATCACCTTATCAAATAAAACATTAAATAATGAGAAGCATTTTTGAACATTTGTGTTAAATAATGACAATCATTAAACATTTATGCACTTTGCCAATCACAGAACACAGGCATCCTTAACAGGTTATGCTACCGGAAAATCATTCATTATTCACAGAAATGGATCAAGTGGCTGGTTAAGGCAGATCAACTAGGGGGTTTGTTGACCCCTTTAGATGCTGGTGAAACAGAAGCCCAGAGACTCTACCCTGTTAGAGAGACTGAGAAACAGCTGCAACAAGCCCCGACTGTTAAGACTGATCAGCAAAGATCTGGAAGAAATGCATTTTCCAAACCCAGGAAACATTTATTTTCTGTGTTTAATGTTCAGTTGAAAACTAGAAACAGTTTCTGTTGTGGTTTTTGTGAACATTTATTTATTGACAATTATAGACACAATTAAAATGAAACAGTCACAGAAAGCAGCTGAAGAGCTTTGTCAACACTTTGTCAACAAAGCAGTACTTTTTTTTTTACCATTTTCAATGTCAAGATACAGATTATAATAAGGTTATACACAACTAACAATGAACAGAATTTCCTAAAGAATGTATTAATCTTGGTGAATACAATAGTGTGCATTGTAAGTTTAGAATGCATTAAGCAATATTAATCTATAAAAATTTTAAACCTATCCTAAAACTTTTGACATAGAAATGAATAAATACTAAATACCAAGAACTGATTGTCAAGTAACGAATCTTTACTTTACCACAGAAGCAAAGATCTGAAAACTGTCTGATTTGGAATTGCAAGGAATGTTGGTAAAACAGAAAATGACCAAACTGTCAAGTTCAATAAACGTTTATTTTTATTATTACTAATTCAGTTTAATAAACCATATTTTGTTAAATAAAAATGTGTTTTTAACACCTTAAAAAATGTCCACACCTTGAATTTTTTTACAATTCAAACATGCAGATAATCTTTATATATACTTTATATATACTGGCTGTCCATCAGACTTTAAGGTGAGCACAAATTTTCATTCTTTACACAGATATTTATTTCACTTAGGAATTTAAAACCTTGTTAAAAACCTTGTTTTCAGGAATTTAAACCTTGTTCTCTAAAGATACTAGTATAAATACAGGGAACATTTATACTTAATGAGTGATAATCCACTTTTCTTTAAAAAATTATGAACAGCTCAGCTAAAATCAGTTAAAATGATCGCAAATGACTATTGTAATGAATTTGCAATGTTACTGGCCAACCATAAAGAACATACTCTTACGTAAACTATTAAAATGATTGTTTATTGTGATTATTATATTAATGTCATTATTTAACATTATTCAACAGTGTTTTATTGTAATAGTTCTGCTAATGTTTAATGATTTAAACAATATGCCATGAGAGTTTATGGGTTAGTGTGATTAAGCGCTCAGAAAAGACGGCTGTTGTGTTAACCGCATCACTCACTGCAGAATTGCATATGCAGAACAAACTCTCAGAGAACAGAATCTCAGAATGATTCAGCCGTAATGTTGTGCATGCAGGTCTCTGTATAAATCTCATCTGCTCCACCAAAACCCAAGTTTACTAAACTTATAAGTTTTGAAATACAATTGGAGTTGAAATACACTCACGGTGCATAATAAAATATCTTTAAGTTCATCTTTATGTGGTGAAGTGACAGTGCTTGTTTATTTAGATATTTAGAGTTTGTCCCAGTGCACTTTGTTTCAAAGAGGAAAACATTTCAGTAAAAACATCCTGATTAAGCTGTTTTGCCTTTGTATATTTTTGTCCCATGGGCAAGTGAAAGGTAATCAATATTACATATATATCTGATTAAGAAAGTGTGCCTCTGTACCTGCAGCAGTCTGTAGCTTGGCAGTATTTTTCACATTTATCATATTTATTGGCAAGTAGGATAGAAGGAATATAACCTATCCTAATAGTGATTATAAGCCCTCTCTTTGTTGTTTATTGATTGGTTGTGACTGTCTGTGATCTCTAATATGAAAGAGCCACTTAGGTAAAACTTTAAGTGACTCTTTCTTCACCCGCTCACAGATTCACCTGAAGCGCTCCATCCTCAGACGACTGCAGCAGAACCACGAGAAAGAGCCTCGTTGGCGTCTAAAAGCCTCTGAGACATTATATGGGAAGAAAGGTAAAGGTTTAAGGGTTCTTTTACTCTGACCTTTTGCACCTTCAAGAAACGTGATGTTAAACTAAGTACAAGACTCCTATTTTCTTCTCCAGATGCCTTCTGGAATTTGTTTAGCGTAAATGTCACAAGGCTCAATAAAGCTTTATCTCTGTTAACTTGAAATGAAAAAGCCAAGGATTCTTGCATTTAAAACTGGATTATGAATCAAATAAAAGACATTCTTTTTAGAAATTCTCAATCTCCTTTTTGCGCACTCAGTCTGGGTCGTTCTGTTGTATGGGAGATTAATGTTTTGAGTTACGAATTCCTTCATTTTAAAACTTGTACAATGAATGTATGATTTGTCAAAAGTGTTCAGACCTTTGAGCAATTCTCTTATTTAACTGAATTACAGATTCAGCACTTACATTTTCAAAGCATTGAAAATAAGTTTTAACTTGAAATCAGATGTAAACCTTTCTTTAAACTGAGGTGTATACTCTTAAAAAAACAACCCACAGCATCAAGCTATTGGGAACTCACATTGCAACACAACAACATGTTGTGGTGCCTTTTCTGGCTGTTTTTGGTTACTTATTGTGGACTGATGAGGTGTGAGCCCCATTGAAGGCCCAGAGGTCATTTCAATGTACATTCTTTGTTTATTCAATGATGGCAAAGCAAAAACGGTTGAGGGAGATTCTGAAAGACCATTTGCCATGCTGCCATGAGTGATTAACAAATTGTACAGAGATGGCATCAGGTGGTACCATGTTATTATGAACTATACTGTCACACTTAATCATATGACAGCACAACCTTGTTAAAGTACCATGACAATATCGTTTAAAACTTAAAGCACTAACTTCTAGGTCTTTTAAAGGTGCCTACTGTGTTTTCACCATCCCAGAATTTTCAGAGTTTGCAGGTACAAGAGGAGTTGTAATGAACTTATAATACACTTGTTTGTGAGTTAAGCCTTCTAGGTACAATGAATCAAACATAGTTTCAGTAGGAATATTTGTGATCTATTTGTGTGACACTGTTGCCCTTGTATTGATCAAAGCTAGGCATTGCCAGCCTTCTAACAATGCTTTAATGAAAAGACAAGGATTCACTAAATCTAGCATGATCGCAGGAAATTGAGAACTTTTGTCTCTTGTTTTGTTCAACTTAAAGTGTTACTTATGACTGTGACAGATTTTTCGACTTGTGGCAGACTGTATAACAATGGCTCAGTCCTAATTCTCATCGGTATTGTCTGCAGCACAATATTTTCATAAGCAGTGTGGAATTGTTCTACACATTCTTGGGGATTTTTATTGGGTTTTTGTTTAAGCTGGGAAACAATGATCCATGGAAACAGGCCTCAGCCGAGAATGCCTTGTACTTTTTGTTTGTAATAAAAGTATGCAGTACAAATTCTATCACGTTATCAGTCTAAGTAAAAAAACTTACAATAAAGATTCAAAGGCAGGCCATAAAAATATATTAAACAAAGTCATATTGTAGGAGTTTTAGTTTAGTTAAATTTGTGACTGTGAAAAACAGAAAGTTTTAGTTAAAAATCTGGATTTTAATGGCACTGTATATTCTGACAGTGTCAAAGCTTTTGGGCTAGTTTATTCATCCATCTACAAACACTTAAAATGAAAAGGCAAGCCTTTTCTCTAACATTTTCACAGCCCTATTGTTTGATAAAAGCATTTTCGATGGGGAACAATTATTCCCCACTCTAACTCACTTTCATTGCTTTCCTTTTAAACCCCATTTCTTTCTGTAAGGATTCCTCCAACCCAAGGGCTTTTCATTTTACCAACATTATAAAGAATTCATGTTTTTCATTGAAAGGTGTCTGATTTAGGTGTGTACATCTGTGTGTTTGTGTGAAAAAGGCAGAAGGTGACGATATTGGATGATGTGGATGTAATATGCATGACCACAACAAAAAAGTGTCAGTTCCTCATAAAACCCTACAAATAAATAAAAAACAAATAAATAAATAAAGTCCGTCTGTCTCTGTATTATCTTTTTAGTAACCTCTGAATTAGGACATAAGGTGCACAGGCATTTTCAAATATCAGCACTTTTAGGACTATATATTTATCTGTTAAATACATTCCATTGCTCTACTTGTGCTATTTAATGTTTTTATGACTGCACTTTTATTCTTCAGTATGGATAGCAGTGAATAAACGCAGATGTGTTTCTGTCATCCCGTCCTTTATTTTTCCACAGCTGCACTACCGCCTCCCACCACAGCGGCGCTGTTTCCTCTTAACGACCAGATTCCCGCCGGAGCTTCTCTTACTCCTCGCGCTACGTCTGAGGAAACTTTGTCCTGCTCAGTTATTATTTAGCAACGGGAGACGAAAATCTCTCTTAACTGTTTACTGACTGCGTGCTTTTCCACTAGCTTTTAAAGAGATGTGGTTTATTTATTTACTGAGCTGGTTGTCGCTGGTGATACAGATTTGTTTTGTTACTCTCGCTATTGGTGAGTTGCGGCGTTGTTACTGTTAGCAGGTCTGCTAGCCGTTCACGATCAACTGCAGCCGCGGATAGAATAAAAACGTGCCGCAAATGTCGCACTTGTGTAGAAAACAACCCGTTTAAACGTCTTTGTACTATTTTACACCAGAATGTGTTAAAATAAAGTGATTCGTAAGACGGATACACTGGAAGACGGACGGCGTTTTTTTGCTTGTTTAAAAAAACACTGAATATGATTTTATTTCTCGTGGTCATGCGTATTTATGTTACTTACTGCAGGGATTTTCAAACCTGGGTTCGAGGGACCCAGAAAATGTACCTTCAAAACTAGCCGGTTATTTAAGTTCAGAAACGATGTGTTGTTGTTGTAATATCACGTTCTTACTGTTTTATTTTACAATTTAACTATTTTCTTTATACATAAAATATAGATATCCATTAATATATGTTTTTGGGGGGGAAGAGGGTCTAGCAAAACATCATATATGGGGGTATTCTGAACCCCCCTGGCTTTCTCATTACCTGCAGTAGAGTAAAAATATCTCTCATATCTCTCCCCCAGGAGACGTGACCTGGTTACAGGTCGTTTCAATATGATTTAACGTGAGAACCAATTTTAGCCCATGTTCTCCTCTTATACTGAGTTGCACGTGATAACTGGGGAAGGCATGTTAACAGTGGCAGTGTCACCACACATCACCATCATCCATGTAGGTGTTAATTATAGTGCTTTTGTTAACACAACGCCTGCCTCACCTGCAGTTACACGTGTGTCCTTGAAAGAATAAACCCTTCATGTACTGTTAATACTGTTGGTTGTGCCATAGTGAGTCTGCATTTCAAACGGTTTAAGGGTTTTCTTTGTGTCCTTATTCAGCTTTTCTCTAGTGTGATAGTTTTTATTGCTATTGCTTTGTGTTTGTTTTTACAGCTGCAGGCCTGTATTATTTGGCAGAATTAATAGAGGAGTACACAGTCGCCACCAGTCGCATTATAAAATATATGATAATGGTGAGTATCAAGTTAGTATAAGTTAGCAGCAAACCTCTAGAGAATCTATTGGTGAACTGACACTAGGTGATTAAAAATAGTAGCCTTAGTGATCAGCTTGTGCTACATGCACATAAAGTCCTGGTGTTTATCTTTAGCAGTGTCTGAACACAGTTTGTGTATAAAGTCTTAAAGCTTAGTCGCTAATCCAGCCCTGCTTATACAAATGCTAGGAATTATACAAATGCTAGGAATACAAATGCCAGTTAAAAGGATGTTTTGTTTTACAGCAGTAATATGTTTAGTTTTGAGCATTCAGATTCATAAAAGCACTAACACTGATTCTTCTCCTTCAGTTCTCCACAGCTGTGTTGCTGGGGTTGTACCTGTTTGAGGGCTTCCCCACACTCATGGTTGGAGTGGGTCTCTTCTCTAACCTGGTTTACTTTGGTCTGCTGCAGACGTTTCCCTATATTATGCTCACCTCACCAAACTTCATACTCTCATGTGGTATGTGATGATGCAGCGTTTATTATATCCACACAGTTGTGTTTTAATCAGATCTATGCCTCTCTCAAATTCCATCTCTTCTGTTGTTCAGCGCTGGTTGTGTTAAACCACTATATGGCCTTCCAGTATTTTGCAGAGGAGTACTATCCATTCTCTGAGGTATTCTTTGGCTTCTTGCACATATTATTAATACACTGAGTTTCTATATTCATTGTGAGCTGATGTGTCAAGTGACACCTGAAATGTATTTATTTACTTACCCTCATGTTCAAGCATTAATTTATTTTATCGGTAAAACACACAAACAGCTGTATTGCATTGTTTTCCCCATACAATGGATATTAGGGACTCAGGGCGGACAGATTTAAAATAATGACATTGTCTACCTTTATGATTTGTACACTAAAGTTTTCTGAAGCCATACAATAGGTCTCTAATCATATATATATATATATATATATATATACATATATACACACATATACCTTTATGCAGGTTTATAATGACATGAGGGCAAGTGAACAATGACAGCATTTAAAATGAAGAGAGTCAGTATGTGAAATAATGTCCCTGTGTGTTCAGGTTCTAGCGTACTTCACAATATGCCTGTGGGTGATTCCGTTTTCCTTCTTTGTGTCTCTGTCTGCGGGGGAGAATGTTCTTCCATCCACTATGCAGCAGGGAGGTGAGTGACATATAAGTCATACAGTTTTCACACTGTTAAATTAACAGATGTCATGATAAACTGATCCAATGATCAGTCAATGATCAGTTCTCTCTATGAGCCAGTAGTAAATTCAAATTAAATAATTGAACTGTTTTCTTATAAAACAAAGCAAATACATTAAGCTAAAGCTTTGAGTTTGACATAGGAAAGAAAATCATTAAAAAAATGTATGTGCTTATTTATACTGTACTTAAACAGTTAAACAAAATGGAATGTTTTATAGCCATTTACATTTAAAGTTTGAATAGGTTTGCTCTCATGATATCAGTCATAAAGAAGTTTTATTTTGTTCAGGAGATTTTATTTGATGTTTTATTTCTTATTTTTATGACTTTGACATTTTATGACTGATAATCATTTCCTGTGTTTTTCTCCTCAGATGATGTTGTGTCAAATTACTTCACTAAAGGCAAGCGGGGAAAACGTTCAGGCATTCTGCTCATATTCTCGTTTGTGAAGGAGGCTGTGTTGCCAAGCCGACAGAAGATGTACTAAACAGCAGATCAAGTGAAACAGATCAGACACAAGGGGGGCTGCAGTGGGTTTGTTCCACCCCTTCAAAAAACAGCATCATTATTTTATGGGAGGAGTTTATTTGGGAAGATGGTCATGAGAATCTGAATCTGTAGCAGAGCTCCAGATCTGAACAAATGCACATATTTACTCCTGGAACTCGCCTCTGTCAGTCTGTTTGTTAATTCATATGAGAGTCGCCAGCTAATTCCTCTTGGTTCCCAAACCAGGAAAGGACTTCAGAAGTCTTCACAGGCTTAATCATTGATGGTGTCTGTATGTGAATGATTGTGGAAGGGGATTTGACTCGTGATGGCAGTGCGATCAGTAGAAGCTCCATCTGATTACTCATTATTTTAAAAGCCAATGTTTGTGTCCATAAATAAATAGATGAGCCTGGCTTTTTTGTTTGTGTTTTAAAGGAACGTTTTACCCCAATACCAAAGTTTGCTTATTTTTCTTAGTCCACTGGCTATACATAGTGACATCATAACAATGCGCTTAAAGTATTTGCTTTAAGAACTGACCTAGTTTGAAAAAAAATGTTGTTTACTCATCCTCATGGTGCTCTGGTACAAGTGTGTGATTAATTTAGCAGAATTATGTTGTGGTTTCCATCCAGTTAAAATAAGGTAACATGGTACCAACTAAAAAACAAAAAGTAGTCCATATAACCATTTATATATATTTTAAATCTTCCATTTTTTTGCCTCACAAACACAGATTTAAGACTGTGGAGTACAACTCTAAAATTTATACTCCATAAAATTTATATGGAAAAACATTCTTAAAATTTCTCACTTTGTTTTCTGTGGACAAATAACAATAAATAGGTTTGATAAGCCAGGGTGAATAAATTTTTATTTTTGGATGAACTATTCTTTTGAATTTACTCAATGGAAAGTAATGATTTCATATTGTTTATTAAACTGGGGTCTGAATAGAGGGAAACTGTTTTAAAAAGCAATCTTTGTCAATGTGGTAGAGGTTTTGTTATCCAGATTAATAAATTCATTTGTCAGTTGGTGGTGTCACAAGAGAAATAGAAAAACTTGATTTTTGGCTGTTGCTTTAAATACTGCAGTCATGGCAGTAGTTCTGGCTTAAATGTGTGTTGCACAAAATATAAAACTAGGCTGTACAAGCTTTTAATTGGTGAAAATGTCATGTAAAAATCGGAAGTTGAGGTGAATGAATCTCCTGTCCAGCTAACCCCCAAAATTAAATTTTTTTTGTATTCTTTTAGCATTTTGATACTATTTTCATGACAGAATGTCATCAAATGTGTTAATGGATAGTGGTTTTAACAACAGGCAAAACCAATGTTTTTCCTTCATTTTTGGAGTGACAGGTTTTGAATAATACAAGTGGAACTGGCTCAGTTTTTGTACATTTGGTTTGTGTAATGGATCCCTTTATCAAAACACAGATTTTGTTTTCAATTTTCTTTTTTTGCAATGTAAATGTGAAGAATTTCTAATAAAATGTGAGTGAATGGTTGGGGTTGCCATGATAAAAACTGTATAAACCGTTCTAATCTCTTTTTATTTGACTGACTAAAGTCTGAGGTGAGACTGATAAAGGTTAACGTCTCGATGTGGACAACAAGTAGATTGTTGTATGGACATACCTGTAGTCTGAAATAGTATTTGTAATAGTATTTGTAATAGTGGCCTGGATAAGCCTGTTTCTCTTGCACATACAGCTACTCAAACAGTGTTTTGAACACATTGTACTGTATGTTTATTCTTGCCACAGATGCCCCAAGTGAACAAATACTACGTTTACTTATAAACAAGTCACTTATTGTTGGCTCAAAGTGACTTTGAAACGTTTACATGACAGTCAACTGAGGTTTGACGGAGGTTTATAAAAACAAGAAACACATAATAACAATGTATATGCTTTAGAAAACTAAATTTTAAATGGCATTTACATATTTTTGTCAGGTTTCATTTAGATTAAAATATGTATATAAATACGTTCAAATGAAATTTTCTTTAAAACTAAAGTAGGCTATTGTTTGTCAGTGTGTAGTTTTTAGTTTTCTTTGGACTCAAACAAAACCATTTACTATTTCTCCTGTAGACACTGGTGTGAAGTATGTCGCTGTCGGGTGGGACTTCACACGTCTGCCACATTGCCGAAACACATTTATCCGTTCAGGTACCTAAGTGTCACGATAAAGCCAATCTGATTCATTTGTTAGCATTTCATGTTTTTGGTTTTTATCCTGTCCTGGATTTTACAAAAGACAAGCTACATAAGCCTTTGTGTATTTGTAACACTGCTAATTGGTACTAATAGTTAATCTGTGGAGTTTCTTATCATTACACAGTAATGTTTAAAAGAAACAGCAGCTTTGTGTGGTAGACTCATGGTTTCTGCAGACACAATGGAGTTGTTTCACCTGTTTTCACATATATTGTCAAATAAACAATATAAGCTACTTAAACAGACTTTTAAATTTATTCCATATCCATATATTCCATCAGATCACATACATTAAAAAGTAACTACTTTGACTTTTTACAGTTCATAGTTGCTTTTTTAAATGCTTATTTCAGATTATACAATGTTCATGTTTAACCCTGATTTAATAATAAATCCATTGTATCCAGGCTTCATTATTTTATCTTTATTGGTTGCTGGGGCAGTTCCCATAATTAATGTCTATTTGCCCCTCAGAACAAACCACCCACTTGTCTCTACGATGTTCTGATGCAGAGTTGTGATATCACAAAAATCTGAGTACTGTAACTGCTTTGCTGTTGCTAAGGTACTTGAGGTGGTTGCCCTGGCTGATTGCTAGGTTATTGTTTTACAGTTGGTAAGGTGCATGTTATGTGGTTGCTAGGTGACTCCTTGCAAAGATTGGCCTTTATTATTGATATCATTAATCACATCACAATGCATCTTACTCATTCTGCAGAAGACAGACATGACTTTGATGTTATATTCTCTGTCTCACTATAGGACCTCAGAGATCATTGTTTTTCTGCTGAGAGGAATTAGATGATTGATGATGATCAGTGAAACAGAAGAGAAACAGCCAGAGTCCAGCGCTTGTGTCAAACTATCATTGACAAGCTTGTTAGTGTTCAGCTCTACTGCTGTACACACATCTCCTTCAGTGCTCATTAACTCAGATCTTATACACCAAACCTTTTATATAACCAGAAAAGAGATTTCAGTGCACACTGTGAACTTCTGAACCGCATTTCTGGGTCGCTTTGAGCCCTGAGGCTCAGGAAGAGGTCACTCTGAAAAAATGTCGATAGAAACGGTTGCTAACGTTTTTAACTGCAACATCTTTCTGAGTTGCTTAAGTTTGCTTTTATAAGATCACATACAGCTGCGTTCATGAGCACAAAGCTGAGGTTCAAGACCTTTGACAGGTTTAGCTCTGATCTGGGATCTGTTGTGTTTCATACCTTAAACACATTTTATGTGTGTAAAATTTAAAAAATAATAAATCTTTATTTAAAATAATAATTAGGTATAAAATAAATTTGTAAATAAAATTAATCAAACAATCTATGTGAATCATTTGTGTTAAAGTATTACTAAAATTGGTTTCCAGTTCCCAGCATGCTTTGCATGGGACGGAATTTGTCAGGTGACCTGTGGGGTAACAGTCACCCCTGTCTCCGCCCTGCTTTAAACAGTTTCAGCATTAAAACTAAAAACATTGAAAAGTGTGTTTAATGAATCATCTGGCAGCAATTTTAAATAATTCAAATAATTTGCTTTAACATAACTGGATGTCAGTGAAGTATGAGGGTAGCTTAATTGTGCAAACGTGTAGATTTTGCTTAGTCTCCTTTGAAGGTTTAACTTTTAGAGTAATTTCATGGTATAAATGTTTTTATTACTAACTGTTCTGTAAAAACATCAGACAGTGTTTCCTGTTTCCCTCACAGCTGCATTAACAGACAGATGTGTCATATTATCTGATATCAATTTCATTTTGAAATAGCTAATTTCTAAAGAATTTTTTCATCAATTTATACATTTTACTTCAAGTATTGTAGTTATTTTCTTTTAATTAATTAAATGTTAGTAAAAACAACAATGTATCTACTGGAAATTTAGAACAAGCGAATCAGATTTCAGTGTTTTTGGCTTTTAAATTATCTGTCCTTAAAAATATTAATTCAATAAAAACACCACAGTAAAAAGTGAGGGGAAAAGGAGTTTTATGATCTACAGGAAGTGCATTCATATTTGATTAATTACATTTTGCATAGTTCATTTTGAGATGAGTGCTTGTAAGTGCGCCGATGTCCTATCTTTGCCTCTTTCTCATAGTTTCAGTTTTCAGATGTGCCTGTTTCTTTTATACTGCACATATCACCCCCCCCAGCGCAACACTAATGCATCATGGCATATTCTGCAGCTCTGAGTCAGAGCATATCTTAGTTATGTGCAGTGACCGTTTCACGACCTCTCTCACTAAAGCCCTACCCAGACACCCAGAGTACAGGATGACATGGCTGAGAGATCGATGAAGCTTTTTGATCAGTCTAGGTTATAAAAAATTGTAAAAAATAAGAGTTTACCCTTAAAAAAATAGTGATAGTTTTTTCATTATTAGCAAAATAGCTAGTGGGGCTACCACATCACTACTGTTTACTTAGGTTTATGGATTTGAAAAGAAAAACAACAACCATAACCTTAAATATTAAGTTTTGTAACTTGTCACATATACTTTGTTCAGCATTGACCTGAAGATTATACACAACACTAGCATTGTATTGATTTTATTGAGTTCTGCATCGACAATGAAAATGTTTTATTGTGGTGAAGTCAAAACCTTGACTTCTGACAGTTAGTCAGTAGTGTTATACTCCTCATACAAGCAAAGGAGGAGGAAAAAAAGGAGGGAAAATGGCTTTCTGGATCTCCTGTGGGTTTCAGAAATACATCTTTAATGCATTTCTTTCAGAGAGCAGGACAAACAGTCCATCTTCCATGACATTCTTAAAGGGAAACTCATCCAAAAAACAAGTCATTTACTCACTATAATGTCATTTCAAACCTGTATTACATTTTTGCTATAGAAGATAGTCTCTGTAATTTTAGTTACTCAAGATTGCCTGTTGTTACAGCAAGAACAAACTTAGGATAAGACTGGTGTGCAGGTTATAGAACATCGCAAGGGCGTTGGGTGTAACCCAGCCTGCAGCTCTTGAAGAGGACGCAGCCTCCTCTGGAAGAAGCCCTTGCAGGTTCAACACCTGTAAGGAAAGTGGTGGAACATTAAGTATGCAGCCCCCAATCCAAACTCTAGGCACTCACTTTTGATGAAGGTAAGGTTGCCACTAGAAGAGCTAGAAGAGGTACAAACTTTGTTGTTCTCATCAAACCGGACAACTTTTCAAATTACACCCATTAGCCACACCCAGCAGGCATCAGCCATTTTGGAATGTATGTGGATTTTTGGTGTCACAATATTTGGGAGCAGATGTATCTGAGAAGAAGAGTGAGCATGTTGCCATGAGGTGGGAAAAAATATTTATTTTTAGGGTGTGTCAAGAATGTTAGAAAAGTGTCTCATTTTCAACACCTTTTCAGTTCCTTTGATATAGATCTGGTGCCTACAGAGAGAGAATCCAATTTAAAACACATAAGATCATGTTTGTGTTGGCCTACTTATATTTGTAATGTAGTCATGTTTATTTGCATACTTTTTCATCTTTCATACTTTTTTGCTGTCATAAGTAAGTATATGAAAGCAAATGCTGCACGGCTAATGAAAACTGTTAACCTCTGCACTCACCAGAAACGCTTTGGAGCGTTTGAATCAGCTTTGGAGGTGTGAACACTGTCACTATAAGAGTGTTAGCAGCAGCTGGTGAGATCAGAAAAGCATGAATTGTGAGGTCAGCAATCGGTCAGCAACAGCAGACAGTCCTGGACACTTTTATAACCCAGCTAATAATCAATGCTACAAATACGCTGATCTATGGAGTCTGCATGGCCAATTTTCAGTTTTTGATTGATTGCACTAGATATTAAACTGTTGTTTGTGTATTGGCTTAAAAGGAGCTTACTGTGCATTTATATATAAATATAAAACATATTCACATGTTCAAGTGAATAACATATGAGCTGTTCTTGTAAACAAATGACACAATGTAAAACATAAACATTACAAGAGCTGCAAAACAAAGTTCACACAAATGTCAGCAACAAAGCAATTTTTTATTTATTGTTGGAGAATATACAAATTATTCATAGACCGCCAATTGATACCAACTATTGTCACAAATCATCCACTAAACATACTAAACTGCATAATTTATGTTTAGATAATTCATGTTCTCATTTAAAATTCACAAAATGTATGTTTGTATGTAGCTAAATAAGATTTTTGTCTTGATGACGAAATCAATTTTTTGTTTGTTTTATTCTGTTAATCATCTGTTCATCACAAACTGATGAACAGATATTGGCTGAAAGAAACAAAACTTGAGAAGTAGAAAAATCAGAACCAAAACTAACAGTCTCAATTCAGTCCAGAAAACCCAAGATGAAACCCAGGGACGCAGAGACACACTTTATCCCTGGAGTGTGTGAAAGTCAGACCAACACTCATCTAATTATGTTCTGAATTATTTACTCTGGTACTTCTGCTTTAGCAACAGGACTGTTGCTGACAGATGGGGCCATGCCAACAAGATGGACATTAAAAGGTTTAGGTGGCATTTAAAGGGAATAAGAGAAGGGGTTGTTTTGTATTGTGAGTAAATTAACTGCTATTAATGTAAAACCATTCTTGGTAAATCATTCTTTGTACCATATGGACTCTTTTTGAAAAGATAAATTAAATTGCAGGAAAACTCAAACATTTAACCAGTATGATTTTACAACAACCTGTGTCCTAAACCAAACTGACTGAATCTATAGGGAAGTGCGGTTTATCAGCCACATCTGCATCTTACCTCAGGGTTTAAAGGTCTTTGTGCTGAGATTAGAGGAGGACCAGTGTGATTGGTTGAAACCAAATGTTGGTGAATATGATTGGATCCATAGAAGGGGGAGGGGGGCTGGCGGCTATGGCTGACACGTCTTAGATTTTAATTGTGCCTGGCACCTATAACCACACAGCATTAATGACTAATATTAGATACATGTGTTGCCTTTCTCCAGGGCTGTAGAAAATATCAAACACTGTTTGGTGTTTAACCCACATGGATTATCTTACAGTAATGAATCCAGCAATGGTAACAGGATGCAGCAGAAATGAAATTCAGGTGTAGGTGTAGTATTTAATATTATTCCTCACATATCACTCTTGGACACATTCACCCATTCTGTTACCCTTTGATGCAATGAGCTGAAGACACCTGTTTCACATTCCTGTCCAATAACTTACCTCATCCTTAACAGGTTAACTTTAACATTATGAAACAGTTTCTTTATACTGTTAAACCGGCCCCATAGCTTCAAATATATTTGCAATTTGTTATTATTTCATACCTTCTTTTGTCATTCCAACAGTTTCAATTTAGATTCCAATTCATGAATGAAAGGGAGCCAGTTTTCATGTTCACAATGTTGCACAACCCTGGCAATGAGAAACACTCACATAGATATACGTAACCACCTCGATATTTCCTAAAAACAAATACTTCTGTGTCATCTGTTATTCAGGTTGTCCTTTCAGTGAAGAAAAGAGTTGGCTTCATCCAACTTTCCTACCAGGCATTCTCAGGAGAAACAAACGGCTGACAGGTCAAAGCATTGCAGATCTTTGGGGATGTGTTAATCTGAGGGACAGGCAGGAGGGACATGTGAAAAATGTTCTTAATAGATTTCACTCAGCCATCACAAAAAAGACCCTCAAAAAGAAATAAAGAGTTTCAACTGATTGTATTTATATGAAGAAAATGTACATGCTTATTAAACTCACTGCCTCTGGCGCTATGAGTTGCTTTCTGGTTTTAGATTGATGACTTACTGGGAATTTGTTCAAATATAACAGGCTGTGAACTGTTGGGTGATGGTAAAGTAGATTGTGAAGTGTTGAAGATTCATGCGTCCTTTCAAGGAAATAAAGTTGCATAAAGGTCTGTGTGAGTTTAAGAGGGTAAGACATGCTACGCCGACATCTGTCTGCAAGCTCCAGCGAGGCTTTTAAACCTTCACTTTCTCTTAGTCAGTATTGATTTTTCTTTACCAGTGTTCAGATCTCCCTGTACAGCTAAAATATTGGCCACTGTTCCTGCATTGCAATATCCTAGTGATAAAACTAAGTTTAATATGGATGCCTCCTCACCATCTGGTCTGGATACAGTCTGGATCCTACTGACTACAGGAGCTTGGAGAAATAAAAGTCAGACTTTGTGTTTCTTCCAGTACATCTGTTCCTATGGGAACTGTCCCCAGTTCTGGTTTACCGAATTAATGCTGCCTAACAATCCCTTAAATAATACATTTGAGTAACAAATTTAATTGAGCCATATTATGACTAGGTTAAGGAGATGAGTCTAGAGTCTAGATTAAATAAAGAAATGTCTTTATTCTAGATTTAAACTGACATAGTGTATCTGTCTCCCAGACGGCACTGGGAAGACTCTTCCATAGTTTGGTCGCCAGTATGAAAGGATCCAACGCCAGTGCTGGATTTTGAAACTGGYTATTATCAACAGGTCCTTATTTTCAGATCACAATGAACATGAGGGGCTGTAACTAAAGGATCTCACTCAGGAACTGGGAAATGAAACTATTCAGGATCCTGTCAGCAGACCAGCAGAACTGTGACGTCTGACAGGCGCCAGTGTTGGCAGAAGGAAGCTAATACGGTCATTCTCCACCAGTGCAGCATTGCAATGTGTCATGGCACGTCTGAATTTGGTAGGACGAAAAGATTTATAAAAACTCATAAGTTAAGAACTATGTTAAATATGGGATTGTGCATACTTATAAGGAGTTAAACTTGAATTTATTCACTGAATGAGACCCTCTCATTCACAACTGGTTTCGCGCATGAACTGGTGCAGTGAAGGGCGTGTTCGTTCAGTACATTCAACCAATGACATGCTTAGCCGCAGATCACGCTCGAACGCTATTGGCTCGTCCTGTAGTCCATCTCTGAAGACACGAGACCGCTAAAAGAGGTGTGCGCATGCGCACAGCGCTGTACCGTTCTCTGCGTTATTATGAGAACGACTCGCTCACTAACGCAAAGTCACTAAAACACAGTTAATAACACATAATAACTGTGACTGGCGAGGTGTATACATCCAACCCTGAATGATCAATTTAACCCTGCACTCAAGTTGCTTTTCTTAGAAAGGACATATATTTATGTAGCCACTTTATATCCATGATGCAATTGTTCTGTTCTTGCTTTATCCGTCCAACAACCGGGCCCGGAGTCCTGACTCGGCACCCGTCGGGTACTCGGGGGTATTTGCTATGCATCCCTGAGCTGAAAGGACGTGACGCCGCCGGCTGCATTTGCTGCTTCGCACATAACTGATCTTAAAACGCGCTGCTATTTTTGTTGACGTTAATTTGCTCCGTGTAAGAGCTGCGGTTCACGGCTCGGTCAGCCTTCCGCGATACGATACCCCCGTTTGTTTCTGTAAAGGTTTCCCTGTCCGATCGCGTTAGTGTCGAGACGCCCGTGAACGGTGAATGCACCGCGCACGGGGACATGACGCGTAGCGCTGCACAAATCAGCGCAATTCATTCAGCATTTCATTAAAATATCACAAACGTTAAAGCAAAACATACATATGAGAATAATTTATGTAAGTATATATCTGTTCTATACACATATACAAGAGCAATGCAAACAAATGAGATACAATTACAACTATTACTGCAAGTTCTGTCCGAACAAGAGACAATAAACAGAGAAAATGCTTGGATTTGCATGGTTATAATGTTACATTTATTCCACCAGCTTGCTGTGTTTTCTGCTGTCTAATCGTCTCATTTTTCTGCTTTCTGTCACTATGAATAATATATACAGAGACACAGATATACATACATACATACATATACAGAGACAAACGACCTAGAGATCTTTAATTAATATTATTATAACTATTTATTATTCAAACTGAACGTATTGTATTTAAAAGTAAACCACGCTGGGTCTGGTTTGACACTATGGGGACCTTCTGTGTGTCTGAATCTCGATGTCTGATGACGGCATGTAATTGTCTCACAGCAGTGCGTGATGCGCAGCAGGTGCACCTGTCACTGTATTAGGGCACCTGAGGAGGATGCCTCAGCTTTCTGGTCTTCTGGAGTCGTTTGTTTGTTGTTCTCACGTTGGCGCAGCTGCAAACATCTCCAGAAATAATGTGCCTCCTTTTAACAGATTCCTGACACCTGAGGACATGCACAAATTCTGTTTCTTGCCTGGGTGAAGAACATAAACACTCAGTTCTCAAGAGAGCTGAGTGCTCGCATTTTAAGAGCTTTATTGCCAAAGAAACTACACAACTGCTTCTTTATTTTGGGTGAGCCAGGGTGGACGTTTCACAGATCCCGTCTCGCTGCTCAGGTTCGGTGGAGGTTCATCACACAGCGTTTGCAGGATGCTTTCTCGCTCTCCATCTGAAGAAGAGCATGATTTGAAAGGAAGCTCTCCTGGCTGGTCATGGCTGTGAAGCTCCATAAGTCTGCCTTTTCTCCCTAATCTTATTCTGAGAAGGAGATTTCAGAAGAAGCAGTATCTGTTTTATTTTGAACTACATTTATGGGTGAATTGCATGAATATAGAAGGAACACTTGCATGGTGGAAGTTCAGAGCAGCAAGGAATACTTAAATTCTGCAGAGGTCCATGTCCTTATCTGATGCCCCTATGCTGGTCTTGGCTGTATCTGAGGCCTTGAGACAGGGCCAAAAGTAAAGCATTGCTACTCATGTCCCTCTCACCTCACAGGGAGGAACACAGGAGTGTCACAATGCTGGGAACAGAGGCAAGATGCCAAGGGTGTTTGCCTGCTCTAATGGTTAAGTGAGGGCTTATCAGCTCAATGTTACAGTTACATGATAATAAGGGATGTGCTCCTGGATGGCAGGGTTCTGTGGTAGCTGGCCCCTGTATAAGCTCTATAGAGAATAACTTTGCTAAAGAGTCATGCCTCATTTTTGACACTGATTTGTTTGAGCCTTAGTCTCACTCCAAATGATGCTGTGAAACTCCTTCCTCTGTCCAGCCAGACACATGTACAAACGCTGCCACTGACCACATAACCAACAACTGTATTCTTCCCCTTCTCTCCAGGCACCTCCATATTGGTTCAGCTCTTCATACCAATAAAAAGTTACTTAGTCTTGTTAGTAGTGTTATTTAGTAAAGTCTAGAGGTCTTCACAGATCCACCATAACCTGTCTGCATCTCAAATATTAAAGCATTTTAAGTAGTCAACTGTGTTGGGTCTCATTCTTTTACATTGGGTCCCAGGCCTGTTTAACATTTTAAGTAACAGAGTAGATTGGAGCACATTGTGATTATGAGGCAGACAGCACAGATCAAAAGGTTGTTTTGTAAATTGTAATATTGTAACTAAAAGCATTAGGGGCTTTTTCTGTTAGGCATGTATCAATTCACAAAGGCAATGTGGTTAACAATGCTGGTTTCACAACATGATTTTCTTATGGTTTTTATAAAATTAGATTTGAGATAAATTTGATAAAATTTAAAAAAATAAATTGAGATAAAATTGTGTTCTGTTGTTATTTATTACACATTTTTTGTAACATTAAAACACGTTTAATGTCAAATAACAAAACTAAATTTGCAATGTACAAAAGAAAAAAAACTATTTGATCAAACAAAGTGAACTTTTCTAGATTTTTTCTAGACATTTTCTGGAAGCAGTTGAGATTTCTGCACATACTGTCTCCTGCTGATGGAAAACCATTTGTGATGGCTGTCACATGGTAAGATAACTCTGGGCAGCCCTCTTTGCTTCGCTGAGGGTCTCGACTTCCTAAGATTGTGTTTCCCTACAAAGCGCTGGCATGACAGTCTGGCTGAAGTGAGGGGCGTGATAGGACAGTTTATCTGAGCTCTAAGGTGTTGACCAGTAGCCACAATCTTTCATTTTCTATGACAAAAAGATCTTTATAACCTTTGCAATAAAAACACAGGTGCACCTGGTGATCTCCAGTTGCATGTTTACTACATTTTAACGCTGTGTGACTTGCAAGCTGCTATCGCACCTGTAAAGCGAGGTCAAAGTTTACAGCTTCAGCACACCTGGTGTTTAAGATGTGTATCACAGTTTGTTTAACGCCTCATCTGACATAAATTGTCACAAATTCTCATAGATTTTTACCTGGTTTTGAGTGCATCAATGCAACTCTGGTTTCTTTGGAAACCCAACTGGTGATCAGCTTTTTATTTAGATGGATTTATTTAGATTTACATGCCTTCTTTTTTAGTTTCACTTTCTACTGTATAGTGATCTTGACTGTCTTGGTGTATTTATAAGCATGATCAGACTCATCTCAGCACAGATGTTGCAAATAACAATGCTAATGTAAGAAGCCCTGGCACTGAATGAGCATTTTTGTAGGTCTAAAGGGCAAATTGTTAAAGTTATTAGCAGGCTTGGGATGGCTCGCTAAACACAAAAACTGCACAGTCATGTTTGTCAGGTTGAGTTAAACACGCTGTTTCAGTCAGTTAGGTTGATTTGTTATTAGTAAACTGTGAAATCTGTTCTGATTCAGTCTGTGTCTCCGGGCTGATCTGGGTCTAGGTTTTAAATAATAGATGGGTCCGGGTCGGTTCCAGGTATCACACTTATGGCATTTTCTCAGTACAGTATGGGTTCAGGTCCAATTTAAAAAAAATAGATGGATGTGGGCTGGTTCAACACATCTCATTTCTGCGTCACAAATTTTTTAAAACTGTGAAGACATTTATTAACTTCCCTTTAATAAATAATTCCCAAGTTAATTCCCAAGCAAAGCACTTAAATAATCTGTTTTCAATTCAAGCTGTTCAAGAATTCAAGCTGTCACAGAAAGTCTCATATGCTTATTATTTCAGGGGTCTCTGTTTATTTTTATTATTATCTGAACACAAAGGACATACATTCCATCTACTTCCACAATCCTTTTAGGTGAGAGATTGTACATGATCAATCTTTAATCAGCAGCACAGAAGCGGGATTTCTGCCACGCACTCCCAGGACCAACATCAAACTTTCATGGAGGAAATTGATATAAAACCAAAATGGAGGGCATTTCATCTCCATTACCATCCACGTGTCAAAAATACATTTTCTGTGCTGCAGAGAACCATAGATGGGTGTTATGACTAGCATAGATGGTGCTAGACTGTCTGTGCTGCTTTTCAAGTACCGGTTCAGAATAAAAGCACAAAATAATTTAGCTTTTAATGCTGAACGTGAAGCATTAACCAGCTGCAGGTTCATTCTAATAAAATGAGGGTCAACATCAGTATTGTGTGAGTGCTATGAGACGCAGTATGTAGTTTCCGCCACTAGAGGTCGTATTTTAATAACGGTGACGCAGCGGCCGCATGACGCTGTGACAGGTATTACGTCATCACCGATGAGACGGTGAAATAAAGTTACACAACTGTTACCAGTGATGATATGATTTTATCTCTTTACAATGAATCAGGCACGTTATGTTTAATGATAAATTACTACTTATACCTGTTACTTTTTCTTAAAAAATGCAACCCAGTGTTGTTTTAAAACCCAGTGTTGTTTTAAAAGTTTTTTTGAACGTTTTTACAGCTTTTACAACTTTTTCAAAAGGTTGACTTACCATATATATATAGTTTAATGTATCGATAACCATGTAGGCTTGGTGTATAAACGGTGTTGTCTAAAAACAGCCATTTAACCCGTACCAATGTGTTTCTATTAGAAACGTCATATAATGCGGTGTCGTATATAAAAGACATCAACGATGGACATTAAGTAACAGCTACTACACTACATCTCAAAGTGTGGCACGGGCTCCCTCTGGTGGCACGCAGAGGAATCACTGAATTAAATATAAACTAATGCTAAAACACTTCATGGCTGTGCTTAGGAAGCCAAACATTTTTTGAGGTGGTATTTGGTGTAAAAAGTTTGAGAACCACTGACCTAAACAATAATACAATTCACTGTATGGTAAATGTTTAAATTACACCACAATTCTACAATTGATAGGTAACTAATTATAAACACACATGAAGCTATGAATCTGTATTGGGTTGAAAACACCTTTTATCTACATAAGAAAAGACGTTAAACATTTAACATGTCTATGTTTTGATAAAACTCCATATTTGCCTATTGCATAAAAAGATAATGGTGAATATTCTATATATCTAAGAAGATACACTAAACACCATATCAGAAATTAAATGATCACAGTTTAAAGTCTTTTAGTCCATTTTGTAGTAACGGTCGTTTCTTCCTACCAACATCTCCACCTTCTCCAGCAAATTTACCATGTGAGATTCCCAGTGTCTGTTATTCAGCACATGGCATCTGTTGCCACACTTTCTTACCAAACACTCCAGGTCCCCATTTCTCTTCACATGCTGTTGCCAACTTTCTCCTAACGCCTCCCCCCAGGTGAACAGAACAATGGTATGTTGCCATGCCCCCTCTCCTAGCACTGACATGGTACGTTCCACTGCCCGTCTGTAGTGACCAGTGAAGGACACATATGCAGGTATTAACAGGATGAAAGCATGTGGTCCTGGCTGAGACAGGAACACACTTTGAGGGAGATGTTTTTGAAACGTTCCTTCACTGTCAGTTCCTGATCGCCATTTCAGACCAGGAGGTGCCACGATAGTAAGCCGCCTGCCGTATAGTTCTCCTCTCCAAGGGTCGCCTTTATCTGCGTCAGGCCCCAGTAAGGTGTGTGTCGGTGTTTGACGTGAAGACCACGTGTCCCCTAGAAGCATGAGTCTCAGCTCAGACACTGGTCTGTCAATGCACTGGGTCAGTCGACAACTTGTGCTGTAAGATTCATAGAAGTCGTCAACTGAAGCGTCACCAAGTTCTGTCTCAGATCTGATTTGACCATCTTCCCATCTGTTGTTTTCCTTCGTGGTTTTTGTTGTGGCAGGTTTCAGCTTCATTTGTTGTTCGCCATCCTCTCTTTTAATGCTTTTCTCCTTCATGTGTTTTGCATCATAAGTGCTACTGTCTCCTTCAGCTTCCTGGTTTATTGTGTGCATGTGACCTGCTACCTCTGATTTTCCATTAACTTCAGCTCTGAACTGCTGATTCCCTGAGACAGGCTCTTTGTGTAGCAGTTTGAGCTCTGTGTTATACAAATATTTCTCCCACTTTTCAAGATCTTCTCGTTTCTTTTTCAGATTGTTTTCTTCATTTCTTAGCTCCTTTGTTTTGCTCTCCAGTTTATTCTCACTTTCTTGAACTTCTTTTTCTTTTTGCTCTAGTGTTTTTTGTAGAACTTCCAGCATTTGTGTTTTGATTTGAAAATCATTTTCTTTCTGATGTAAATGTAATTCTCGGTTCTGCAGAAATTGCTCTTGTTCAGTCATGCTATCTCCTCTGACACTGAGTTCAGTTTCCAGATTATGCAATTCTGTTTCTTTGGTATTCAAACATTGTTCTTTGTCTTTTAAAACATCCTGTTGTTTTTTGAGACTGTGTAAGATGTTTTCATTGTGCTGTTTCGTGCTTTGCAACTGTTCCTCTCTGTTTTGCATGACTTGCTGTTTTTTCTCCAAATAGATTTCCTGACTTCTCACTTTGTGCTCTCTTTGGCAAAGTGCTTCTTCACTTTTTATCAGCTCTTTCTCCTTAGTTCCTAATACCTCCTTAAAGCTCTGAAGAAATTCTTTCTCTTGCTGTTCCACATCATGATTTTGCTCTGTCAGCATTTTGTTTTTGACTGCAAGGTCCTGCTCTTTTCTTTGCAATTCATTTATTTTTTGCAGAAGATCATTTTCCTTTTCATTCAGTTCAGCTTGTCGTTTCTCTACATCATGTTTGTTATTTTCAAGTTCTGTTGAGCTGCTTAAAAACTGACGCATCTTGACTTCCCACATCTGTTCTGTATCAGTGAGCTGCTGCTCTCGTTTATTAAGTTCTTTTTCTTTAATTTCCATATTTACTCTGATCAACTCCCAAGATTTTTCTTCTTGTTTATGTTGTTCTTTAAAGCTTGTCTCAGTTTGTAGCAGCTCTTGTTGTCTTTTCTCTAGCTGTTGTCTCAGACATTCCAGTTTGTTCTCATGCTTCTCGTTCAGATCTCTCGTTTCCTTTCGCTGGGTCTCCATTTGTGTCCAGGCCACCTCTAGCTCTTCTTTTTTACATTTTATCTGTTGCTCTTTTATTTTTAACTTTTCCTCACTGTCCATAAGCTCATGGTGACGTTTTTCACACTCCTCTTTCATTTCCTCTAGTTTCTCTGCCATATGTTTGTTGTTTAAACACTCACTTCCTAGCTGTTCCTCCTTGTCTTTCATCCAGTACATTCTTTTCTCCAAATACTGCTTTTCATCTGTAAGCTCCTTTTCTCTCCTATTAATGTCATTCTTTCTTTGTACCAAATCTTGTTTGGTTTGTTCTAGTTCCTTCAAACGATCTTCTACATTGTCTTCTCTGTTTTTGACCTCCGTCTCTCTTCTGTCAAGTTTCTGTTGTCTTTCTAATGCTTGAATGTCCTGCTCTGTTTGTTCCATCAAAATGTTCTCATAATGCACCTTCATCTCTTTCATCTCCCTCTCTTTCTCCTTCTCCTTCTCTTTAAGTTCCTTCAGAACCTGTTTTAACTCATTCAACTCTTGGTTTAGATCTTTCATGACATCTTCTCTTCTTTCTTCTGCCTCTCTCAGAGCTTGCAGCATTTGTTCATAGCTCTCACACTTAAAGTGCAGCTCGTTCCTGCTTTTCTCCAGTTCCATGTTCATGTTTTGTAGAATGCAGTTTCTTTGTTGGTGTTCCTCTAAGCTTTTCTCAGTGTCTGTTTGTTGTTGTTTTAACTGCTGGATGAATGTATTGTTCTTCTCACTTGTCACAATGTTCTCCTCTGTTCTCCTCTGTCTTTCCTCAGACAGTTTTTCCTCATACTGATTCGTGATTTTTTCCAGCTCTTGTTCCATCATCTTGTTCTTTTGTCTATCGGCTTCAATCTTCACTTCAAACTTTTCCTCTAAATGTTTGCATTGGGCAGCGGCCTTTTCCATGTTTGTCTTAATGTTGTCATTTAACTTCTCTATAACATTTTGTTGTTCTTGCAGGTTCTGCCGCAGTGTGTTCACTTCTCTGTCCTTCTCCACATCTCTGAGTCTTAGTTTGTCTATTTCATTGTCCTTTACCTTGAGTTCATCCTGTAGATGTTTGAGTTTAGCTGCACTTTCTTCTGTTTTTGCCTGGACAGTGTCTTTCAACCTTTCTATGTCTCTTTGTTTCTCATTGATGTTTTGTCTCAGTGTGTCTATTTGTTGCTCTTTCTGCAGGTCTGTCTGTTTTAATTTAGCTATGTTCTCTTCTTTTGTTTTCAGCTTTTCCTCTAGCTGTTGTAGCTGAGCTGCACTGTTTTCAGTCTTTGTCTGAATGACGCCTTTCAGCTTTTCTATGTCACTCTGTTTTTCAATAATGTTTTGCATAAGTTTATCAATTTCTCTGCCCTTCTCCATTTCTTTTTGTTTTAATTGTTGTATTTCATCATGTTTTGCCTTGAATTCTTCATGTAAATGTTTAAGCTTAGATGCACCTTCTTTAGTATTAACCTGAACAGTGTCTTTCAAATTTTCTATGGCTTTTTGTTTTTCCTTGATGTTTCGTCTCAGTGTGTTTATTTCTTTGTCTTTCTCCAGGTCTCTTTGTTTTAATGTATTTATTTCCTCTTCTTTTTGCTGTAGTCTTTTGTGTGTTGCAACATTTTGAAGCAGCTCTTTTTCGTTCTGTTTCTTTATTCGTTCTTGCTCCTGTCGTAAGGCGACTATTTCTTCATCTTTCCCAACGAGTTGTTCTGTGAGTGTGTTGTATTTCTCCATGACGTTTTCATGCATTTTTCTCTCATTTTCCATCATTTTCACCTGCTTCTGATGTGATATCTGTAGCTGCTCTGTGTCTTTAGTCATCATCTCTATCACATCTCTCAGTTTATTAATTTCTTTATCATTTTTTTCAATTTCTTTTTGATTTCTTTCTATTTTATTGTCTTTTTCTTTCAGTATGCTCTTCATCTCTCTGCCCTCTTCCTCATACCTGTACTGTAAGGCATCCATTTCTTTTTGACTTTCTTCAGATTTTCTTCTTATCATTTCATTCTCTTTTTCTGCATCTATCAGTTTGTTTGTTAATGTATGTAACTCATTCTGAACTTCTGCTTCTTTCTCTTTTCTTTCTTGATCTTTCACAACACATACATGCTCCATTTCTAGCAGTTTTATTTGAAGTTCATCTACTTTTTCTGTGAGTTCTTCCCTCTCTATATTACTTTCCTCCAACCTCATGTGTAGTTGTTTTCTTTCTCTCTGTTCTTGATGCAGAGCCGCCACGGTTCTGCTCAGTTCTGTGGTCAGCTCTTGTATCTCTCTCTCCCTGTCTTCTGTTAGCCATGCCATCCTTTCCTCAAGCTCGCCCATCATACTTCTCCTGTCATCCTCGCCCCTGTATGGCACTTCTTCTCTCTCTTTCTTCTCAGGGAATTGTACTTTGTCTTTTTTACGTTTTTCAAAAAACCAGCGAATGCTCCTGACCTCTCTCTCCTTCATCTTTTTCAGTTCCTCTTCCTGGCGTTGAAGCTTCTCATTAAACTCCTTAACCTTCAGTTGAAACTTCTCATTCTTTTGTCTTCCTAACTCTTGAATCTCATGTACAAGTGGCGAGAAGGTCTCACATCGATTCCCTGCTACCATTTTTTCAATTTTCTCAAGAAGTTCAGTTATCTGTACTTTGGAATTTTGACCTGCTAAACAGGAGTTGCTGCTGATGACGTGGAACCTATCTGAACATTTTTCCATCAACCAATGAAGATCTTTGCCTCCCCCTTGGATGTGCTGCTCAATACTGACTCCCTCACGTAGTTGGTCACCTCTGGTGAAGAGAAGAAGGGTATGTCTCCAAACCATCTGCCCCAGAAGCTGGAGGTGCTCCCGGACAGCTGTTGCTTGGACGAGAGCATCCACTCGTAATGTCAGAAGGAAGGCGTGAGGTCCTGGAGGACAAAGCGTCACACTGAGCCCGATCTCTCGCTTCACTCTTTCTGGAGTTACTCCCTCATGTCCGCCCTCCCATCCTGGCACATCTACCACAGTGACAAGCCTATTAGAAACCTCTGCCTGCTGTCTTGTGCATTCCTCTGTTGCCTCTCCACTTTTGAATCTTGGTTCTCCGAGAATGACATTCCCAGCAGAGCTCTTCCCTGTCTCCCTCTCTCCCAGCAGAACCAATCTCAGCTCCGGAAGGTGCCGAGAACCCCTGGAGAAAAGATTCATCCCATCCGGATCTTCAACTTGAGGACTGTCATCTAAAGAAACATCGCAACACTTTATTTTAAATAACTCCATATAATATTAACCTAAATGAACATGCTACAGTTGTTCCATTTGCCAAAATCATTTTCTTTTTTAAAGGTATAATGCATATAAAAATACATTAATACATGTATTAAAAACCAAATTATAATAATTATAATATAATTATTATATATGATATATATAATTTTTTCTTTTACATTCATTAGATTATGAATTATGTTTAAATTGTGGAAACTAATAGAAGACAAAAAATGTTTTTTCCTGTATAACAGCTGGAATCATGTAACTGTTTGTCATGTTTTTAATTTGCAACACAAAGTCAATTACCTTTCATTACTACAGACATCAACTCACTTGTTAACACTGATCTGATGTTTACCCTTTGAGTCTGGGCCTCCATTAGCCTTTGTTTCTTCCTCCTTTCTCGTGCTCTCCTTTTGCCTTCAGCCTCTAGTTCCAGATGAAGAAGGTCAATCTCACAATATCTCCCTCCTCTCTCTTCAATCAGTTTGTCCATCTTCCTCAATAGTTCCTTCACCTGAGTTCCATCATCAAAAAGGCGTTTATTCTCCAGAACATGGAATCTGTTTCCACATCTTTGCAGAAGACTTTGGAAAGCCTTGCCGCCATTTTTAATTCTCTCTTCAATAGGAATGGAGCTCAGTTCTTCCCCTCGTGTGAGCAGCACCAATGTGTGATTCCACACTGCTGTACCCAAAAGTTCTAGGTACTCCTCAATTTGCCGATGGTAGTCTGCTGTCACTGAGGTACAAGACCTCACCACCAGAAGTACAGCATGAGGTCCTGGTGGACATAAAGACATACTTCGCATTGTCTCTCTTCTTACCCATCCAGGAGTTCCGTTGACTGGATAGTACCATTCCCATCCAGGTGTGTCCACAACTGTAATACGCCTTCCTGCTACCTCAGCACGTCTCTTCACACACTCCTCAGTTGGTTTACCTGTCTCAAACCCCCCTGGAATACCAAGAATGGTGTTGCCTGCAGAGCTTTTCCCAGCACCTTTGCGGCCTAGCAAAACCAACCGTAGCTCAGAAACAGGGGCATGATGAAGACCTTCTCCAGTGGCTTTAGCTGTCTGCTGTCTCCCATCTGTGAGAGAGAGAAAACGTGCTTTTTATGCAGATTTGTTTCATTGTGTTTTATGTACAGATTGTTAACATGGGGTTAAACATGGCCTTCTGATTGGTCACTTTGATTGCCTTATATTGGTTTTGGTCAGTGACAGTGAAATAAAGATATGCTGTCTCTTTTTGTGTTTTTCTCTGATTTACCTTAAGATCTGCTCTTAGATTCTGCCCTGACATAAATTAACAAGAAATGCACAGTTCAAAATCAGTTTCAGACCCTATGTTTTTTAAAGTTAAAGTTAGTATACAACAAAACATTTTCCAGTTATCATACAGAAGCAAACAGCTTGTCATGTGACATTTCTCAGTTTGGCCAGGATGTCTGCATGTCACTCAGTGTTTGAGGACATTTTTGTCTTTGTTTTCAACTCAAAACTCATGTACAAAATAAAAACGTAAACCAACAATTTATGTTGCTGATTTTTCTTAGTCTTGAGAGACCCTGATGAATGTGCACATGCATATTCATCCACTTTCTCTGAAACACATGAACTGAGAGAAAACATTATAATTGTCTACTGTGTGTGATTGACATGGCTTTTGTTTTGCCTCTGTTATATATGAAAAATATATTTATTATATTAGTTATATGTAAAATGAAACATATACACATAAAAAAGTTTTGTTTGAAATATTAATGTTTGCCTCCGTTTCATACAAACTATAGGCAAGTATGTATTATGAAAAGTGCCACACAAACACATTAGATTTGTTGTTTTGTGACACTCTTGTT
>JBAJNP010004655.1:0-32531 GCA_036877545.1 Yasuhikotakia modesta | reverse complement strand
ACACCAAATTACATTGAACCCGGGGAGTCTAACTCCATTAATTTTAAATGGAAGATTAATTTAACAATATGCAGCGGATATTTGTTACAAACCCATCATGTGACAGTGACGTCTGGCAATAAATTTGCCGGTGACACACGGGTGGGCTCCGAAACCCCCTGCAAAAATAAATCAACTGCCATTTCCAGCTTCAACGTTTGCTAATGTCAGACTCACACAGCTAAACTAACGCACCGCCATTACACACACACACTTATTCAGCAAACACTATGAGAAACAGAAATTTTCTATAAAAATTGCTAACTCCTTAAGTCTTATTTGGAACTACTAATGGTAGATATAAGTAGCTAGTCAATCTGAAATACAACTGTGTGAGCACAATAAACAGCATTCGCTAATTAACATTAAGTTTATAAAGATTTATTTTTAAGTCAAGCTTTTTCCTAGGGAAATGTATATTAATGCTAATAAACTAAAGTTTATTAATGCTAATAAATCAAATTTAATTAAGGTAATAATTATTAATGCATAAGTCATACAGGTTAATTACAGGTTAATTAGTGACACTTAAGACTCATTTCTCACTGTTGAGTTGCCAATTTTAGCTATATAACCTATAATGTTGTAGGTTCTTGGTCCTAGCACATATACAATAAGCTATACTAATAAAACAACAATATTAGATTCTTTAAAGAATGTCTCTTCCTACAGCATTTGGCACCAAAACCTGATTTAAACCAGAACCTCTATTTTTCCAAGTGTAGCTTTTTTATCTGAATGGACCTTCTGTTGTTCACAGAGGCCTCCTTCTGCCATTTCCTCCAAGAAAAGGAGAGTATCCATTTTCGGGCAACCCCCCGGTGCCTCCCTGAGTGTTCTGAATGAGACCTCCATCAGTTCCTTGTGACAAGAACTTGATTTCAACACGATTTCCCTCTCAACCAACCGACTGACAGTTTCGCAGCAACCGCTTTCTTGAAGGACAAATGCGGCTGTTTGCGAGCCTTGAGGGAAGGAGCGCCAAAGAGAAACTGAGGTAATTAGCCAATCTGCACGCAGAACTAAAGAAAACTATCTTGAAACACAAACACCCACACGCACCGGCAACCGCCCTGCGGCCCGATGCAACCCAGCCGCCCATATCCGTTGGCGCCAAACCTCTCGGTTGATCTTGGGTCTGTTTAAAGCAGACTCTCTTCTGGGAGAAACCTGCCTAATTAGAGGAATTGATAACCCCTGTGCTTATTAGCCAGCCAATACATTTTGAAGTCATTAAAGATAGCCAGTTTGGCTCAGAGCACCACTAGCTTCCACCGCCTTCATCTCACCAATTATAAGAACAGAAAAAGAGAAAAAATGGAGGGGTGAGAAAGGTGGAAGAGAGAGAGAGAGACAGAGAGAGCAATTCCTGTCTACTCAACTATAGTTCTTTAAAACCGGCAGTCAGGAGTAAATGACATTAGCAGCTCTATGTTTCTCTCCTACCAGTTAATGAAGAATTAAAGCTCCCACTTGTCATATTATTGGGGTTCACGGGGTGGGGGGGGGATGGTTAGGACGCCCAGGGGCGTGTTTGACAACGATGTTGATTTAGTGTCACCAAGCTCACCACACCATGGCAGAACATCCCTCAATCCTGTCAGTTCCACTTATCCCCTCATTCTCTCTGCTGCAGGAGAACACCAGTCATCTCCACATCCTGTCTGTCTGTGGCACTTCCTGTGAGGTTGAGGTTTGCTTTGGTCTCTGTTTGGTTTATCAATCAGGTGACTTTTTTTTTTGTATACAAAAAAGCCTAAACAAAAAGCCTAAACCCTAAACAAAAAGGCTAAACAAAACCTAGACAAAAAGCCTAAACAATAAACCCTAACCTTAACTTACACTCTAACAGAAAACCCCACCACACACACACACACACACACTAAAGAACTAATAGCAGTGATTTATGACCTTGGTTTAGCTAATGACAGCCATCATTATAATAATTTAAGTGTACAGTCAAATCCACAGGTAATTGTCTCATTAACTCATCATAACCTTGACTTCCACATTTGGGAAACCAAATACAGTGAAAACAGTTTCTGCAGTAATTCCACCCGCATCCTGTTGGCATTGAGTCAACCGCTAATTGTCTCTCATTTTAATGCGCATCAGCCACTGCCAATCTAATAGGCCCTAAGTGTGCCGCTCTCTATACGGTAATTAATTAAGCTAATCAGAGGAGCTGGGCTAGTCTGACTGGACGCACACCTCTCCCACCCAGGAGACGATTAGTAAGGACAACACAGGCCATTGTTATGGTGCTCTGCAAGGTGAAGGTAAACACATCTGTGGTTTGTGTTCAACTCAAATTACAAGAGCGAATGCCCTGTGAACAGCATGTGAAGCGAGTGTGAATTCGGATCCAATTCATTTTCAATACAAAACGCATTCACACTGAATTCACTTTCACAAATCTGATTTAATCACTAGATGCATCATCAGTGATTACTAAAAGATTGTTCCTTTATTTTTAATCCCTTTCGCATGTTCTCCCTCCTTCCCTCCTTTCTGTTCATGCTCGGCCAACACCAGATATATGTAATTTCCTGTCACTGTATAAGTTACATGGTTTGTCAATACACCATGGGCCGTGCAGCATTTAATAACAGTTTTCTGTGAAAGCTACCGGCCACCCTTGTTTTCTTTTCCCTTTAACGTGATCATTTCATCTCCTGTGATTATTTTGTTGGCCGCTTTGAAATCTGCGTTGGGCCATCGACCCACAACCGGACGATAAACTCTCACCGACACTCTGTCATGACCCTGTCAAATCCCATCAGCGCCAAATGAACAGAGCGAGAGAAACAGATGAGAAATGAACTGATGATGTGTGAGAAGAGCGAGTCGTCCAGCGATATTGATGAACTGTTTTCTGACACGGTGTTAAATTGGAGCTCAGCTCTGCGGCTTGTCTGGAAGGATTTGAAATGTCATTTTCATGATGTAAATGGAAAAGGAAACAGCGGCAGTTTAGAAGCGATTAGTAAGCAGAGAATGTACAAACCAGAGTGTTAACCGTGGAGGCTTAGTGAAAGTGGGCGAGGACGCATCAAGTATAAGGATGAATAATGTCACCTGCTGAGACGGTCTCACCGCATTTTCAGAGAATTTAATTAGATTTAATTCGAGGCAGTTGTCAAAAAACAGCATCCATGTCATTTCTAATGAAGAACTGTGGCACTTTGATGAGTGTTTTTGCACTGTAAACACAGGAAAAGATTAAATTTACTGTGGACATCACATTATGCTCATATTTTTTAAATCATCATTAAATGTTGAAAATATAAATGGAATGATTAAAATGTTACGCTTCTAAATGTCAAACAAACAACATGACAATAAGCAAACAGTCACAGAACTTCCATGTCTGCTATAATAAACAATCTTTCAAAATGGAGGAACGACATTAGCAGCATTTGAAGACCATCATTGATGATCTCCCTTCATTCCCTGCCAATTAAGTTAGTTTCAAAATGCCACCACATCATTTACTATGTTTGGGGAGGGGGGGTTGTCTTCCTGGCTATTCCTAGAGACTTCCTGGCTATTCTGGCCCATCCATAACTGAATGACACCTTTGGGGACTGTTCCCTTCTTCCTTAACCTCTCAGCTCATTACGGCTAGTCTCAACGGTGCTACGCTAACCAGAAGCTCATGCATTATAAGCTTTGCACTCCGGCCTAAATAGATGGCTCAGGCTGGTTAGATCAGTAGCTTGTACAGCACCAGCCCTGGGGAGTTGGAGCTGTTTTGCAGAGTAAGCCACTCTTAATGTATATTTAGCATTACACCTGGTGCGCTTTAGCCACGGAAGCGAAACGGCTGCCGCTGTTTGGCAAGAAGGTGTTTGATGAAGCACCGGTGGGTTTCAAAGCTCAACGTCGCTACTGGGGCTTCCGTTAGGTCCCACACCTGTGCGTTTATGATCTAGATATGAGAAGCTTCATCTAAATTCAGTAACATCAAAGTTAGGGTAAAAATGCTGGGATGAGTAAAATATAATGATGAGTCCCATTGGCCCCTGGTTATGTGGTTTAACAGTGGAGCATGAACACAACGTCAATGAGATTAAAGTTACAGGAGACAACCGTGTTGATATTTTAAATCAACACCTAAACAAACATACCCCTCCTTCATTGCTGATTAGCTACGAGAGTGTTACCGTTGATCCAATACAATGTTTACACAGCCTGGACTATGCAAATGCAATATTTTTGTTCAACATTCAGAACAAACGATTGATTTCAACGGTTGATGTCAATTTACAAACAGTTTCTCAGAAACTGCTAACTGCACCTTTAATAGCAGAAAGATATGCACAACTCCTGCATTTAACTGTATGTACTGTATTGTCTATTTACATAATACGTAACTATTGCCTAGCGCATACTAGTGCAAACTAACTAGTGCATAGTAGTGCAAACGAACACTAATGGGGAATCACACTTTAAAAAACTGCATAACATACCCTGACCAGTAATAATTTGTTTCTAAATCTTCTACTATATAACAAACCTTTTTATAAGAAAAATTTAAAAGGACAAAATAGTATCTATAATCTTGCACAACGTTTCCAGCTCTCAGTAACACCAATGAAGTCACAAGAGGAGCCTGAAAACAAGCTGTGGTTTTCTTCAACAGAACAAACATCATTAAAAACTCATTCAGCCTCATGTTCCTTCACTCTCGCCGTTTTCACACCTGAAGGGCAGCAAGAAATGAGCTAGGAACTGTCTCCTCAGTTACCTGGATGCTTTCATCTTATCTGCCTTTTAAACGAACATTACAGACCCTCCTTGTGTTAGACTGCCCCTCAGGATCCCGTCACCTCACACTGTATATTCCTGCGTCTCTCGCTCGCTGCTGGCGTCAGATTAGAAACCTACATGTTTTGCTAAGAACACAACAATCATTATTTTTACAATATCTAAACACAAAACCCAGACATAATGGGTGTTAATGGAGAAAATGTCCACTGAGACACACACAAAAACACAAGGAAGATGAGAGTTACAATCTCACTATATGCTTAAAACTAAATCTGTAAAATAACACCATTTTATCATAGTATCATATGTATTCACATACTACCTGTAATATGCATACACCAATTTCTACCCCCTAGAGTTCACCCTACATCTGTAGTGCACACTACACGGGTCACTACACCTGGTTTTGTAGGTGTAAAGGAAGTCATGCCATTAAACTTGAGCGAATCACACCATTAAGTAAACTGGCTGCGAGTGAAGATGCTTAAACTAATAATAAATAAATAAATAAGCAGATGAGCGGCTTGTTATATAAAGCAGAATGAAGAGAAAATAAGAAAAGTGTAAGAACCTCGGAGGACAGATCTGCTCTGATTTATGCTGAATGTTGTAAATTAAATTCCCTTGTCAAAGCTGTAATCATTGGCGGCAGATGGAGGCTCGCGCTCCCGTTTTGCATCCAGGGGAATTCTAATGGTTATTGTTTCCGTTTAAATAGCAGATTATTGCATTTTAAAAAGTCCTCTCTGGGGTTTGACGCAACAATGCAGCCTCATGAATTGCCGGAGGAGGCTGTTAGCAAGAGCAGGGGAGAGATAGATTTGCAGGATGTGACTGGATCACTACTACACCCTTCCTACACCCTCTGCTCCGCCCTCCATCGCCCTGTCTTCCCCCTTTTAAACTAAAACGGCTGCATGCATATTTACCACCATAAGACGGATCCGGCACGGGGATAACAACTCTATCCGCGGGCGGGGAGGGAGACGAGTCTGTGGATTTTCATTAAAATGACACATCTGTTCAGCAATTTCAGCAAGTAATTCTGCTGAAAGTTTTATCGCCTAATTTTCATTATTCACTCCACTGGGCTGAATACAGGACTCATCTTGTCGAATTAACACATTCAACATGACTTTTTTTAAACAGCAAAGAGAGGTAGGAGGGGCTAATAATCAACAAATTAAATTGTCAATGCACAGCAGATTAAAAAACAATTTGTTGGTTCTAAAAAAAAGAAAGCGCATGTTAGAAATTGCACAGCATAGGGGATTTAAATTTGAGCAGGTCAGCGGATGGATCTGTGCACATTTCCACCTACGTTTGATTTGCCTCATTTATAGGACAATTACCATAAAAACAACAATCTGAGACATTAAGACATTGTAGTGTTTGTTACACCCCGTGGCAAAAAACGTCAGATCACAGATTGTAATGGCTTCAGCAAACAATGTAAAAAAAGCCAGAGTTAAACTCTAGATTTATGCAACAAATAACAGCTCAATCACAAAATCTCCAAGTCATTTTCTGCTTACACTGTGACAAGCACATTAATCAGGTGACAATTAAACACTATTGTAGGACTCGGTGGTATAAAAACTATACTGTATCACTTATATATTTATATATACAATATATATACTTTGTGATACACAGTAATGTAACTACTATGTACAACCATTCATGATTTAGGATATCAGTCACTTCGCCCACTTTTATTCAGGCCAGAACCAGCCAATGAAACGAACATCCATCTATGTATCTCTGCCCCGCCCACCTCACCTGCTTCCTCCTGTAAACGGTTTTAGCAACGCATCTCCGGGGACGATCACCTTTCCACACAGATGTCTAGTGAAGCATGCAACAAATGAGACGCTGTCAGAAAGACGGAAGATTGCAAAATGATACCTTTTGGTATTTTCTCTCCCCCTTGGCCTCAGTAAATTACATAAAAGAATACTTGAAACACGAGCTGTCAGGAATGACCACCCAACGGTTCAACCGGCATAAACGGTGGCTCTGTCACCCTTGCAAGCAGTCTACCAAGTACAATATGTCCACAATACAATTCCAAACAGTAATTAGGACAAATATTTTGTACCAATTATGAACATCTAATTATGTGTTTATCTTTATAAGATAATTGCAGTGGTTGAACATGGACATAAAAATTAGCAGCCTGCCATAACCTAATGCAATCAACTAGTCAAAATGGGCTTGTGTATAGCAGTCACTCAATTACTCCTAGGCAGTAGCCTTCTAAGTCTTCTATGTAGTGTGCAAGGTCACTGAATAAGAATTAATACAGAGCCGGTAGCATTACTTCTATAAACAAACTCTGACTGCTCCCAAAAAAAGTGGCTGCTAGCCTAGAGTCAAACAGTTAAGAAATGTTGTGTCCACAGACTGAGTAAATGTCTCCTAACCACTAGGAGGGAAGTGTAATTGTCACCTAGTTCCAGAAATGTCTCCAGGGTCCTTCATGAGAAGCTGGTTCTGAGCATCCAAAACACTTTCTGTTTTACTCACCTCTGCTTCACTGCAGATTGAGATTTCACAGCATTTCCCTCCCAAAGCTTCCAAAACCAGATTTAGCAAGTTCAGCTAGCAGAAAAATTCAATGGAAAAACAAAGATTTAAGCTCTTTAAATTGTTTTGTAATTTCACAAAGTCACAAGGTCGGTTCCACACTCAAAACCTCAAAAACTACTAAAGCTCCACACCTTCAAATGATTCCAAACTAAAATGTTGGGACCTCAAACTAATGAGGTATAATGAATATTTCTAAGTCACTAACCAAACAACCAAATTTGTGGCATTTGACCCTTCTCAAGACGCTTCTCAAAGCATGCTGAATCTCTAAATACTAAGATTAACCAAATAAATCGTTCATTACATTAAAATTGACAATACAACAAGAACAATTAGTATTAAAATGAGAAAACTGTCATATTGTCACAAGTTTACTTTAAGTAAACCTCACCTTTGCGATAACTTATTGACTAGCATTTGTTAAAGTAACTCAACTGTTACAAAATCTCCCTGCTGTTCTCTTGAGGCCTGTAACTGTTTTTGAGCTTAACAAATGCATACAGATGATGTGTCTACTTTTGAACTGTCTTCTGAAGACTTCCTCAGAAATAGAATTAGCATTTCGCAGATATCACATTATTCCCTTTGGCACAGTACAGCTAGTTTTTCCAGCTGTAGATACAGTGTAATAGCTGTATACAGGGGAGTGACTGTTACCCACTCATGAGTATTGTAAAATATTCCAAGTATTCAATCATGACAGCTTAACTGCACTTAATACCAGTGAGTGAAGGCTAATCTGTACATTGTGGATCAAACCTGCTCTATACATTGCAATAATAAACCATTATTGAAGATTTAACATCACCCCATTTGCTCACCGTAATTATGCTTGCCTTAAAAGATGCTCTTTAGCTTAGCTAGCTTAAAATATCCTGGATAATTAATCTCAATCACTGCCCACCCAAAATCTGTCATATAAAATGGAACAAATCTTTCAGTGCCTCTGACAAAATATATTTAACTTTACACGAAAGTTTAATTTAATTTGTTCTTTTGCCACGTTTACGACCTACAGAGATTAAAAATGTGAAACTAACATCAAAACCACTCAACGTGTACGTGAGCTGATCTTGAGGGGAAATAAATCAGAGCATTTATTTTATAGTGCTACAGAATTACACAAGTGAAACAAGAAGTGGATTTATTAGCGCATATCCATGAAATGAACTTGAAATGCCTCCATTGAGGAAGAGATATTTCATGAAACGGTGGCTCTGTGGCGGGAATAAATGAAGTGCAAACTAAAATTGCCTCAGATTTGTGTGGCGGCTGGATAATTCAAATAGGCACAGATAAAGAGGGCATTTTTCAAGAAGTACACATCTAAGCGAAAAGAGGCTTAAAAATGTGAAAATAATGTATATGATTTGCTCAGGGTGAGAATGTTCTCCATCCTCAGTGGAGGGCTTGTAGACACTCCATTTCATGGATTACGGGTGAGGCTATGGAGAAAAAAGCACCAGGGAATGGGAATGACTCCCCGAGGAGCTGGAAGTGGACGGATGGAAAGACAGAATTTTCCATCTCATAAATTTAATGGCAGGCAAATGTTCTTTAATGCTTTCATACAAACGACTGTCTCACTGCGAGTAGATAAATTGCTGTGCGTGTCAAAATACCATAAAAAGACATCCATTTCCCATGAGAACATCGTGTCCAGATAAAACAGTTCTGGAAGACTGAGACTGTGTGTGTGTGTGTCAGAATATAGACAGCTAGAAAATAGATAGCTTACAGTACAATGGATATAATAATTTACAGACACGTAATAACTCTTGATGTAAAGACTTGCAGCTTGCATAGACACCAAAATCACTGTCTCAGTCTGCCTCAGATGAACGCTAAACTGACATAACACAGCTTTCTTTAAACAGAGTTGTTCAGCTAGTCTAGTCACTGGTCGATGGTTTAAAATATGCAGCGCTGCACATCACTAAAGCCTTCACATCCGAGCCATAACCGTCTCTTTAATATGTGTGAACGGGGCGTTTTGAATTAATTTGTCTTTGAAACATCTTGCCTGCGAACAGGCAGGACGGCGTGACCTTTTCCATGAAGAATAATTAAATTGTACGCCTCTAACTGCCTGTGATACATGGCAGGCCGGGAACAAGCCGGCGCTCTCGCTCTAATTGGCAACATAAATATCGGTGTGACGAGACTCTACTCTTCATCACACCGACCCTCTGACATTGTGGAAATGGGCTGTCTGAGTTATCTGAGGCTGGGTGATGCCTGACAGCTGGTAAAATGACCTGCAATTCAAGAGTAAATCACATGTGTGGCCTTGCTGATGCACGCATAATAAGAATATATGACTTGACACTGAACTGTGTAAAGGGACGGACAAAAAACCCAGCGAGAGATGACTCTAAACATGGCCGACGTTAGCTACAGGCTCAGCACAAAACCTTTAATTGCTTCTATTGGAGGCAAATACAGGAGGGACCCTGGAGACCTCACCTGGTGCACGGCAAATTGGGATTGAGCCACCTAAACCTGCGATCCAATCCGGAGGGATAAATGGGCTCAGCTTCCAATCCAATCAATTAGCTTAACCGCTTGTAATCCAATCAGCCGCCCTGTCACACAAACAACACGCACATGGTTCCCCCTCCACAGCGGATTAAAGATCCCGGGCTTAGGCAAAACATTGTCAGAAATCCTGAGGAATTTACCTGCCCCTGCCCTGCAGCCATTATGATAAAATTCACACCTTAATTTGGGGTGGGCAAAGGTGTGAGAGGATTTAAGCACTGAAACCCCAATTCAACCAATTATAGCAGCAAGTTCTAGAAGTCAGGTTCTAATCCCAGTATTCCCTCAAAACACCATTAAGGTCAAAAGAAGGCCAGCAATATGCAAACATTTTTCCACAGTATGTGTTTATTTTCGTACTCATGCAAAGGCAAAGGTTAAGTTTTATGGTGCAAGTACAGCCACTTAGTTCTCTAAACCATAATTGCTTTCATTGTTTACACAAGAGTAATTCAGACACATGCCTGGACATAAGTGCCTTTGTTATCGTTATGTTAAATCAGAGGTTGGCTACCATATGCACATAGGCCAGCATGTGGACGAGTTAACAGCACACAAGCTACTGATAAGACAATTTAACTGTGCATTGACCATTTTAAATCCAACAAACTGCATGATATGTATGATGCATGGTATGTACATGGAGTCACACACACACACAAATATACTGTATTACAGAATATATATTGCACAGAACATAGCTATACTGTAGTATACTGAACATATAAATATAGGGGTTTTCGTTAAAGAAAAATGATTAGAAAAAAAATCTAGCATTAACATTAAGATTAAAAATTGTTTTTTAAATTAATTTCTCCTGTAACCACAATTTTGTGCATTCAGTAAGACTGGTATTATAAATGGTAATACAGACATGAACCCACAGACAACACACACTCCCTGCTGTTTAAATAGTGCTGATTTCCTACAAAACAGGGGGCTTGGCAATCACTGTTCATTTCTATTGAATTCACGGCAGGCGGTGCGGGTGGGCTGTATTACAGCGCTCTGTGGGAACCAATTCAGAGCTGCACATAACTCTGCCTAAGAAAATCAATACACTACAGTCCAGCAGGAGGGAGAGAGAGACAGAGACAGAGAGAGACAGAGAGAGCAAGAGAGAGAGAGAGAGAGAGAAAGAGAGAGACAGAAAAGGAGTGAGCGAGCAAGCAAGAGAGAGAGAAAGAGAGAGAGCAAGAGAGAGAGAGCAAGAGAGAGAGAGATAAAGACAGCAAGAGAGAGATAAAGAGAGAGATAAAGACAGCAAGAGAGAGATAAAGAGAGAGAGAGAAAGACAGCAAGAGAGAGATAAAGAGAGAGAGAGAAAGACAGCAAGAGAGAGATAAAGAGAGAGAGCAAGGTATGGGCTGTCTGTAAAAGAGACAGAGTATACTCTCTCTGGAAGCCAGAAGCTATAATATCCATCCTTGGCGGTTCACTTGACATTTACTCGCCCTGCTTTTCTCTGCCTCCTAACTCCCGGCGTTTCAAATCTCGTGGGTCTGTCGACCGGGTGAACAGATAACAAACCTGTCAGAGCAGGTTTAGGAAGAGGATAAATCCAGAGCTTGGCTGAAGAATGATGGGTTCCAGAGGGCAACGTGCTTGTGTGTGTATAGCCACATGAAAACGTGTGTGTGTATGTGTATGTGTATGTGTGTGCATGAATGTGTGTGTGCGCATGTATGTGTGTTAGCAACTATCAGTACTGACATGCTGTACAACACCTTGGAAGACCAGCTGTAAGGCATGACCGTTGCCAAGGCGCTTTCAGCCGCTACGTCTTTTCAAGCGTGGCCTTGCTACACTCTCTGCGTCTTACAGAAGAGCTCACAAAGAGCTTTTCAGTAGCCCTGCGGTGAGGTCAGAGCGCCGGACGGACAGCTGAAGCGAAAGATGAGAGAAAGGAAGACTTTGAGTGGTGTTAGAGAGCCTGGGGGTGTCTCTCTTGAAGGGGCCGATAACATTCTCTCTGATAGGGTCCCAGGGGTCTCTGAAATGTCACAGCTCTGAGGCCATGAGGCTGTCGTACCAATAGACACCAGGACCCCTGGGAATGAGAGGAGCGATGGAACTGCCACAGAGAGATGAAAACAGCTTTTACTGTGGCTCACGTCTATCAAACAAACAGTGTTTATTAAATTCTAATAATGACCATAATAATCTCCTGTAGATTTAAACCTAATCATGTCTTTATTGGCACTGCAGAGTTTATAATGTAATCTTTTCACAATTCAGGCAAAAAGGAACAGGTTACTGAAAAATGAGAATTCTGTTATTATTAACTCAAGCCAAATCGTTTCTTCTTCATTGGAAGACAAATGAAGATAAAAACTGCCAAATATCTAAGCTGCAAAAGCAGGTGTTTATCAAACACATACATGTACATACTGGGTGCTATAATTAAAGCAACACAGATGCATTCTAGCTATATATTACATGTACACAAGCTGTACCAAGTCTGTTTATTCCCTGAGAATTCAACCCACGATCTTGATGTTGCCAGTGCAACACTCTACCAGAAAACAACTTGACATACTGTTGTTGACAAAACTGAATCAAAACTGAGTTGACAATTTAAAACTTCACTATTATTTAATAATTAAATAATACTGTAATTGTAAGTCAAATTACTTTGTGTATACAGAGATCTGCTGCTACACTGTATAAAAATGAGCCACATGATACTATTATACTTCACATTATACTGTCAGTTGTGCTACATAAACGATTTACTGCATGTGAGGCTGATATAACTAAAGGGGAAGCTTGAAAAAATATTAAGAGACTGTGATAAAAACATTAAACAGGCCTTTAAGCGAGCGACATTGAATGTATGACCTTTATTTTAGTAGCGTGTTTAACAGTTTTGGTATATCGACTAGATGGTCCCTGTTCGACGATGGCAATGATGAAAATGTCCTTTGGACGGACTAAAAATTGCACATCAATTACTTGAAGCAGCGAGGCCTGTCTTGTGTTCCATCCACCATTTTATAAATCCTGAAAACGCCAATACTCGTGTCACAAAGCTCTCACCAAGGACATTTACTGAAAGAAAAAGTAGCACTATGTAAGGTGAGCGACTATTAGCACACAGAACATGATAGCATTTGTTAGCGTGCTTCAAGACTTGATGTCTTTGAGGAGCATTCTCTCTCGCTAGGAACCGCTAAAAATGTGAGTTTAATTCAAAGCTGGAAAAAATAAACCAAACAATGCTTAAAAAAACTGAAGAAAGCAAAGGAGAGGAAAAAATATAAACAAAAAGCACAATCCAAACATGGTCTAGTTATTCAATACTTTGTTGGGGAAAAAAAACAGGTGAAGCTAACAAGGAGGTGGGTGTTCAAACCAGAAGCAGGTGAAGAAAAAGATGCATACAAAGACAATGTTCTTGTTTTCAGTCTGAAAGCTCCACCAGGGCCACTGAAACTTGTCTGATTTCCCCAGTCCAATTATATCAGCACGCTCGGTCCTTCCAGAATAGCGGCGTGGAGCTGAGGGACAGTGTCTGCGTACGCAGAATAAGGCTAATAGAGTCCCTAAAGTTAACTCCATAATCGCTGCTCTAGGTAATGGGCTGTGATAGCTTCCCAAACTGTCTGCTGCTGTGCCCGCTGAAAGCTAATCTAGCCTTGTGCTTCGGAAGCTGTGCTGTGCCACTCGCCACACCTTCAAGCCCAGATCTCATCTCTGTTGCCCTCAACCCACCCACTGAGCTAGGCTAATCCTGGAATCCCACTACCAGGAGAATGTCCCAACTTACCCCCATCCCACGTGGCGCGCCAAACTCATACTCATTAAGGCCAGTTTGGGCGGTCGCCACCAGCCGCTAGCCTCAGCAGCTGCCAGCGCACCCTCCAATGCCATTCTGCCTCGACCCATCCAAAAAGGCTTTTATTAAACCAGGCCTGAGAGAGAGAGAAGCAATAGGCATGGCTGTTGAAGGACTCTCTTAAAGCCCTATATGGCTCTCTGGTGGCTAATAGCATCCAGGATGCTGCAGAGGGTGGAAACGGCCAGACATAAATCCAGAAAAATGACTCCCTAGCCAGTCATGCACCAGACAGCTCGCCTCATTCCAGATGGTTGCGAGACAGACCGGTGGAATTACAGTTAAAGTCTGAGACTGGCCATTGACTACATATTAGAGACCATCATATTTTTGTAGTCTCAAATACACCACGGTCCATTTTAAAGCAGAAGCCAAGTACTAAAATGAAACCTCCACACAATGTCTGTATAATTGCCACTCGTTATACAGATGAAATTGATTCAGGGACAATTTTCTGCCATTAAAACTGCACTAAAACAGTAGAGAAGAGCCCTATGTAATTATGTGTGACATACAAGACCCTAAAACTATCAGAGCTGGTTAGAGATGCAGTTAAATGCACATGTTAAATGCAAGGCAGTGAAATTAAAAAAATGGCAGGCAAATGTAATTCGACACGATGGATGTATTGCGTTCTCTTTGAACCTGGTCCAACATTATACAACAGTTAGTATAGGAGAGATTGGTTTAAAAAAAATAGTCTGCGTTTAACACAGTTGCAAAGGTTAATTAGCTTCCTAATTATGACTAGAAATGTCAAACATTTGTTTTTCTCCCTAATTGACAAGAAAATTAAGTGTGAACTGAATTAGCGCTGAGGGCTAATCTAGAGTTTGAATGTCTCAATGCACAGAATGTACAACAAACTATTACGACCCCTCTGTCAGTCCGCATAGCATTTTAAAATCACTTAAAAGCAGGGAAGCAAATTCCATGCAGAGACGGGTCAATATTGTAATAGTATCCATAATTCCACACAAATACCACCAGAAAGAGCACACAGCCACAAGCAGGGAGTGCATGAGGGGAAACGAAACCTAACGCTAATCAATATTAATTTCACTGCCTCGCTAATAACAAAGCCTTCTGTGTACAGTCAATGTTGGGTTCAAACACTCAGGTTCAAGCTTGCCGGGCTTGTTCTGCATGCGCCTGTCTGGCCTTTTACCTGAGCCGTACAGCAGGCAATCATCACACCTCGTCTCCAGGCAGAAGGTCTTCATGCGTGTAAAGCATTGATCTCATTTGCTGTGGAGATAAGGGTATAATTGGATGAGACCTGGAATCAGATGGACCTCCACGGCTGGGCCTAGGCTAATTCCACTATCCATGACCTGACTAAGTAGCTGGGCCGCGGACACAACTACAGGGGGTTAATCCTGACCAATCCCGCCCCCAAGCCGGCGCATCACCATCTGGGCGGCCATCTACCTCTCGTCCTGCTGGCCTCAAGCCTCCGGAGCCACAGGGGTGGGAAATAAATGGACCAATCCAGCCTCACCTCACAAAAGAAGCTTGAGCCAGGAGCCTAATTGCAAATGCATGATGCACTGCGGCTGACTGCTGATACAGTGCTACATAAATATTGCAGCCAGTGGGCAAGTGTGGCAGAGGTGATTTTGGAAGGCATTCTGGTAATGCTTTTTGTTTACAAAAAACACTGCAAGAAACACTGCAAGTGTTTGGGTAAATTTAAATGCATATTTTAAAGCTATGAATTAAACATGCCACTGTATGAACAATGCCAATAAAACAATGTGAGTGAATTACACACCAGGTTATAGAGAATACATGGCAATACTGTAGCAGCGCAAGGGAAACAACTGTGTCATCTTAAAATGTCATTAATAATAATATGTAGTACTACTACCGCTAACAAATGTAAAGTCAGTTTATCAAGGTTTTAAATGTAAACCTCATTATGCAAATGAACACCAAAGTGTCAAGTTTTAGGTAAAATTTTGTATGAACAATCCATTAGTAGTAGTTGTATGAACCATAAATCAATTTTAAAATGACCTTCAGAAAAGCAGATCAAACTGCACAGTAGTGCACCTAGTGCTTGTCATTTTTTAAAAAACATCACATGCGTCAGCGATTTCAACTTATTTTTAGTCTTACTGCTCTGACTGCCTCGTAGTGACAATAACAGTCACTACGAGGCAAAAAAACCCCCCAAAAAACGTAAAATCACTCTCTCATCGCACTCAACTCCACAATCCCTGCGGTGCTAGGAGGTAATTCGACCGGCCAATTTAAACATGGCATGATTTAGCCGTAAAGAAAGACTAGACATCAAAGAACAAACCTTGAGTCTGTGAGAAAGAGCAAAACGCCGGCGGGAGGCCGAGAGAGGGACGAGAAAGGGGCAGGGGGTGGATTTGTGTGTCATTACTGCCACGTTGCTATTCTGGATTCCTGGAGTTTGACATCTAGATTGCAGATGGATAAGTGTGCCTTGAAACCACATCCCCCAACAGGGAAAAGAAAATCATTTCTCATAACAGCATCTATTTACTGGCACGGCCCATCTCTCCCACAGGGCCTGAAACAAATGAAAATGTTATTTCTCTCCTCATGAACTCCCACCTTTTCCGTCTGTCTTTTTTCACTGCGTCCTGCCTTCAGATTTGAGTTAAGTCCATGACTAGGGGGAAATAATGTCTCTGGAATAATCTTTCTGAAACTGTACTTCCAGGGGGTTGTGTTCCAATTTATACATTTATATACTTTCCCATTTTTTTACCCTGTTCTTGGGCTTTTTGCTTTGCGGTTTTGGGGGAAATTGCTGTGGCTTCTGATACAGGAGTGATGTGACTGATGTGACATATGTGACAGGCTTTCCCTCTAATCCCCTCAGCCACAGCGAGACCCTGACAGACGCCCAAACACGCCCTCTGCCAAATACACAAACAGCCCAGATGCAGGCGGACGGCCGCCCACAACAACGCCTGTTAGAAAGGTATTTTAGGCTTCGTTCAGAGCTAATGCAAAGCACAATGTTGACTTAACCCTTTGCGATAAGTTTAGCATCACACACGTTGCCAAACAACAGGATAAAAGGGTTTTTCAAAGTGGTGACCAAGAAGTTTATGTTCGAATCCTGCTAGCAACATAACCCATACCCAGTTGTTTTTCCACATTATTAGTTGTAATCTTCCAAGTCCAAAACAAGTCAACTATTTTTGCTTCACACAAGAAACTTACAAGTCTTACTCTTCACTTTTGGTCTTCAAACATTGACAACTCAACAGGTCTATAGTTTGAGTGTCAGGGAGTAAAACTGAGATTGGGGTAGAAACAGGTGAAATCTCACTCAGATTTAGCCCTCTGGACAGTGTTGTGCTAACAGAGGTTTAGTGTGGTTGATGTTTTAACAGCCTGTTATTTAAGGCTCTTTAACATGTAATGTGTACTCGGCCTGTTCCACTCAAGAATAAATCTTAACAGAACCATGACAGATAGTTCCGAAACCTCGGCCGATTCCAGAACACCCAGCGGAGATTTATGCTGCCCTAACCACCTGCGTGGCCTGACACGCTATTAAAATGACTGCTGGAGGAAAATCACGGCCCAAAACCGCTTCACTTTTTCACTGATGTTTTCTTCTTCGTTTGCATACGAGGAGAAAAACATGTGGTTTGTTACACTAAATCACCAAGGCAATAAAACTCTGGAATTGGCTATAAATCAGTATTTCACTGTAGGACTAGAAACAATCTTTGTCTGACTTTCTTTGGCCTAAAGTCTTTAAAGTAAAAGGCAATTTTTACTATCTGACCTGCCCTCAGAACGACACAGATTTTTATCTTTACACAAATTGTCCACATTGTAAATGATAAAACACAGAAACTGCTACTCCAATTACTGAGCGCTGTGAAGTGACTCACAAAATCAATTTTTAAGCATAACTAACTCTCTGTACCTCTCTTGGGGGTCCTTGAAAATGCTGCTAATCAGGCACCCAACAGACGTAAACAAGCATTTGTTAAGCTTTTATATAAGAAAAACAGAGATCTTTACCACCTGCTATTAATCAAATGCGTACAGCATTAATTCACTGTTAAACTGTTCAGTCCTGCAGTTTGATGGCTTTACATGACAGGAACAGTCATAACATTTGTACTCAAAGGTTAAGAAAAAGGTTACGATGCAGTACCACCATTTAAACTGAACTTGCATGCTTCAAATGTAATTGGTGCAGAAATTACAGCATCTATAAATCAATTTTTTGTTACTCACATATATACATGTTAACATGTTCATGGGAATGTCTGCTAGTCAAATGACCACTTTTTTCTCTATTACAATGACGTCGATTGAATGAATCAATGATATTGTCCTTCACAAGCACAGCCTCTCACAGATCTCTGTGTGATCTGGGTTTCAATCATTACAGTAGACAGTAAATGTCTGAACTGCACAGTGCTCTCCAATAACTAAGTGTCAATGGGCATAATGTGACAGTGAAGCCACAGACTGCAGTGATATACATTACAACACAGAGTCAGCAAGGGGCGGGTCTTGGAGAAGACTCATCACACCGCATCATCTGATTGGTGCAAACCTGTAAACTCATTACTCTACAAACGGCTGAAAACAAACATGAATAAACCACAGGAAGCAATTGACAGTAATAATTGTTATAGCTGTAGTTATCATTATACATAAATGTTTTCTTCAGAAAATGCTGCAATTTATTTGTTTTTTTTTACCTGTTGACAGTAATCATCAAAAAAAATCACTCATTATTTAATAGGACTGCAACACACCTGACACACAAAAAAGCACCATCTCTTGATTTAAATTGTTCTAGAAAATTCAACCACAGACCTTCTACAGGGTATGAAACTAGCTCCTGAGTGAGGGTCTGACTGCTAGTACTGGGCTACACACAAAGAAACGGAGAGTAACCAGGCCAGCAACCTCACGGTATTAAATCTCTTCTCCTCTTTCCACTTCCTCAATCTTTCTCTACTCCCTGGTGGAGCTCATGCCGGCTTTCCGTCAGCACCCGAGTCTGCTGGAGACCCCACAGCGTTGCTCGGCCAGGGCAGGCGGTCTCTATCCATCACAGGGCTGGATCATTAAGGAGAGAAAACTCAAGTCGCCTCTGGGGAAGCCAAACAAGTGTGAGAGAAAAATGGCAGAAAGAAAAGAGGTCTGCTGTATTTACAACACAGACTTGGGGAATAGGGTTGGGGAAGCTCAGCTATACACACACACACACACACACACACACTCACAGGTCAGCTGATTTGTAGGCCTGGGAGAAGCAAGCCTTGGCTGGTGTTCATTAAAGCAACTGATGCCTGTATCCTAGCGGCTAAGTTTGAGTGTATTTTAGCCCATAGCCAATATATAACAGCATTACCTAGAACTCAATGCATTTGACAGCTTCTCTTATGATGCCTGTTGCACACAGGATAAAGCGCACAACGGATGCCTGCATCCATATGTCAATAGCTGCAAATATGCATGACACAGGAAAACAGATGCACAAACGTGCTTCCTATAGTGTGGTTTACTACACAAAATCCTGAGCCAAGAAAGGCTCATTTTTTATTTCTTTTGCTTTTTTTCCACCGCATTCTCACACATTCAAAATGCGGTACCCATATTGGTCTCTTATTGCTATGGCAACTAGCAATTTCTCTTGCTCCTTGGGCTCTGTGCTGTCATTACCCAATCAGAACAAGACCTTTGTTAAGATTTCCTCAGGCGCCACTTATTCAACCCACTATGATGAAGTGACCTTACACTAAAGAGAGAGCGACAGGGAGAGAGAGAGACACCTCTGAGCCATTCATCTCTCAGTGCAGCAAGAAATAAGAGAGAACGACGGGCATTTACATGGCATTAAAATATGCTCTCTGATCTGCAAGGAAGACAACAGACAAAAGACAATCTGCTCCCTGCCAGCAGTTTCCTCTGTTCCCTGCTCTATTCTTTCTGTGTTCATTCTCTAGATGGAAAAAACAGGAATTTAGAGAAAAGTGAACAAGGTTAGCAGGAAAATGCCGGAACGATGCAGAACTAGAAATGTGCAAAGCTACTATGGAAGTGTATAATGACTGCTAGTTAGTTAGTCATTACTAGTAATGGTAAAATTAGACAATTATTAAAGGTAAATAAAACTAACCTGACAGATTTGTTGCTACAAAGCCAAACTGCATACAACGTTTGTTGTTTATTTACATTACAATGGTATGTTGAGGAATTAAAAAATGCTAACCTTTAAAAATGTTTTCATTTACAACTAATACAAAATTCATAAAAAGTATTTCAACTAGCAAAACGTTAAATTGCTATAACTGGTGTTTATACCTAGAATCATGCTAGTATACAAAATAACACCATACTTCACCATAATAACACCGTACCTCACAAAACAAAGCAAATCAATGCCATGTTTATATCATGCAGTCATGCACTTTTGAACAAAGATTTTTATTAATGTCACACTTAAGGTCTCAGTACAACATCTTAGTCTTCAAACACAAGCGCTATTCAGTTCTACTCGGATATAATACTTTTAGCTCTTGGCTGTGCTGCAAGTATTTTTATTGCTGCAGGTTAAAAACAGCTGTGACATCTAAATGGCAGAGCTATCTTGGTATACTGCGAGCGCAGGTGTGTGTGTGAACACATGGGGCTGGGCGGTCGAGGCGTACCGGCAGGGCAGAGAGGCAGGTTTATTGAGGTCCTGTCAGCAGCCGTGTTTCAGGTCAGAATGACTGACAGCTGATTTAGAGTGGTGCTCTTAAGCTATAAAGCAATCATAACCACACACTTGTTCTTTAGACTCAGTCTGTTTCACACACACACACACACACACGTTTCAACAGCTACAAACACATTGTCACCCAAACAGGCGAAAACAAACTTGTGCTATGAATCCTCACACGCTGGAACACTAGCGCACCCACAAATGTGTCCGTTGTCACAAATACCCATGCTAAACCAATGCTCAAACCTTTTAAACACCAAGGAAACACCAAGGAAAACATTTGTCTCTGAATTTGTTTCAAATTATTTAAAAAAAGCAATTACAGCTTCCGTGTCAGAGCAAATTGGCCGGCATTTCTCAGCTTGTAAGGGAACGTGACCTCATTATCACTGCTGAGGAATAATCAAAATTAGCATTGAGGTTCTGTGATGAACACAAGATGGAAGGTTTGACTCTGATGTAATCCATTTTGACTCGCACCAGAGACCTTCATCCACAGGTCAAACGCCTCAGAGGAAACGGGACCTCAGCAAAATGCCCTGGAGTCTTTCCATGTCCCGGCAAAATCGAATAATAACAGCAACCATTAGGCACAATATCCAGTGGCCATAATTATAGGGTGGAGATTGTTTTACCACATACCAACAGAATCCCTGGCCCAGGAGGAATAATCTAGACACTAAACCACTGGGCTGAATTCAAGTACATTCACAGTATAATAGTGAGAGAGCTACAACTCTCTCTAAACAACTCCAGAAGTGAAGACTTGAGACTAAGAATAATTTTATAACATCTCATTTACATAAAGTACTGCAACACACACAAACTACTGCAGCTGTAATGAGTTTGTACTGAGTTCTGATGTCTCATGATGCACATGCATAAACAGATTTAAAGTCAAAATGTAAACAAATCAACTACTATAAGTAATGAAATATGATGTCTTAACATTAAACAAAATGAAGTTGTCAAGTTACCACAGAGTAGAAAAATGAAACATATCACATTGCCTGAAACCCTGATTCTAGTCCTCTGCTGACATCACTGCCATGCATGTGTGGGTATCAAGCACATTTTAACAACCCCCCCATGACGGACAACAACACAGTGCCACCTGACCCTTAATCTAAATATTTCATCGCTCTGCTTCCGTTCAGTCCACGCTGAATGATGAATGAGCAATAAAATGTGTTAACCACAAATCCCTCAGTACTGTTACTATGGCGACCAAGGGGCAGGTAATGTCATTTTATGTCTCTGTCTCTTTTGCTGTCTGTCTGTCTGTCTGACTGACTGACTGACTCTCTCTGTGTCATTTTAGCAGCTATAATGAGAGTAAAGAGAGGCTTTAGGAACGATCCCACTGTAGCAGGGATGCTACATATTTTGGCCTTTTAGTTTCATTTTGTTTCTGGCTTTGACTGACCTCATTATCGTCTCTCTATCTATGAGACTGTGACGGGTGAATAAAGACCCCAAACGCTCGGGGGGCACGATAAGCCCTTCCCCTACCCATGCTGGCACACAAAGGCACACATACACACCCCAAAACACAGGACTAATGTTCTGTTTACTTGAATTTGCAGCCCTGTAATTGGCAATTTATTTGATAGGCAGCCGGGTAATGATGGCATTTCACCCCCGCCGCAGAGACTAAACACGTGCCTGTTTGATTCGTCCCTTTCTGCCACACACCCCCTTCTCTCCTTCGTTCCCTTGCCCTGGCCTCCGGCCACGCCGCCTGGTGAACCACGCTGCCTCACTGGCTTCAAACGTGGCTGAAAGGAGACCCGGGGCATGGGAGCAAATACAGCAGGCCTGCCAATTTTTCCGAGGTTTGGGGTTACTGCTGGCTAGAGCGAGGCTGATTTGTAGCTTAATGAGCAAACAGAGCACTGGGACGAAGGAGGGAGACTGTGAGAAAGAAAAAAAATGAGTTAGGGAGCGAATTGGCCCACCGTGACCTCATTTGACCCCAGCTTCCTGTCAACCAAACAAAGATAAATCAACACTGAGCGCTCTCTCTTTGTTTTAACAGGAGTAAGACAGAGATCATTAACACACCAAGTGTGTAACAAGGGTTCGAATTACTCCTCACACCCCTGACCCTACCACAGACCCTTAAGGTTTCTGTCATTTGTTTCACTTACAACAATGGTGTATGAACGTATACCAACGATAAACACTTCAGCAAATCCAAACTATAGATTTCTCTTCCTGGTCTTTGAGAGAACTATTATCTAGCACCTCTATGCTGGTATATAAAATGGCTTTTTAATAATGTGACTCTGAACAACCTGCTTTTCATCATCCCCTCAGGACCGGGATGCTCTACTTTCAGTGTGACCCTCAGAAACCGCTCAGGCAAAAAAAGTCTCCTCACCACGTCCCCATCAGCACCTTCCATTTAGAGCCCTTAGGGGTTTCTCAAACGTTCACACCTGAACACACCTGTCAAAGACTTTAAAGCACAAGCTATTTTTAATGTGATGCAAATGTAAATGAGGCTGTGAGGAACTGGAGTTAAATTCATTCAATATAGCGTCTATAAAAGTTATACTGTTTTAAAGAGACAGTTCACTTAAAAACTTGCAACAATTTTGTAAGTTGTCTTCATTACAGCTATAATTAAGACGACATTCATAAAAATCAAATAGTTCACTTATTATAAGCTACACTAAATTAAAAAACAAGACACACTTTCCCAATGTTTGCTATGGATTCTACCCATCCAATCAAAATTTATCTTCTGTTTCATCGCTAATCCATTTCACTTTTACACTTCCATGTTTTCTTCCCATTCCCACTTTATCGCTGCAGTCTTCCCTCTTCCTTGACGAGGTGCTGCCGGTATCATTTCAATTTCTGATGTCAACAACAAATTACTTATTTAATTTCATGCCTGGCCAAGCATCCTATAGCTACACGCAGGAGCGGCCGCGCTTGGCTAGTTCTGCCAAGTCTGTTGCGAGGATTCGCTGCAACCTCCAGCTGACAGCTCTAATTATTCCTGATATCTGATAGTGCCCGTGCACACTCCCAGACTCACACCTCCACCACAGGAGACCCGACAGGAGCGTTAGAGGAGCTCTGCACCGGGCTGACTGAACCAGCTCACATGCCTGTGTGTAAATCCATAAACAAGCACAAGCTCTGTTTTCATTCCATACTGTAAACTGTACGAATTACCTGACTGAATGCTTGTTTAATAGGGAATGAGAGAGAGAGAGAAAGAGAAAAAGAGAGAGGGCGAGAGAGATGTGTAAAACAGGAAGTCATGGCTAGACAACTTAATGTTCACAGTCACATTGGTGTGCTCAGAAAAATTAGTACGTATATAAATAATAATATAAATATATATTTTGTACAAATATTAGAATATCAATTTCATGATATGGATATTTAAATGTTATAATTTATATATATATATCAAATAATTACATAAATTATATATAAAGATTTTAATATAAATTACTACTATAAATTACATTAATAAATATAAGTATAAAAATAGACACACACACTTATGTAGAGTGTATGTGTGTATAGAGCACATGACAGTTGTCTAAGTGAGGCCACTGTTACACTTTTCCACTTCGTTACTTCCTGTCGTCTTCACTTCTACGGTATATAAGCACAGTTGTGCTTCACTCAGAGACTCCACCAAAGCTGCCAGCTGAGTAAATAGGATGTTCTTATCAGCACCCAAACACAAACACACAGCAGAGCCTGCAGGCCTGAGGGTGCAGACAACCTCCTCTCCTTTACCTCACCCGCTGATGCAACACACACACACGCACACGCTCGACTGAAACACTATTATTCCTGTTGGCACCGGGCCACGTTGGTTAAGACCAGCACAGTGGATAAGAAAAACTGTAAATTACTGTTTAAATATTGAACCTCTTTGTTTCCAAGTAGGAGGAAAATAAGCTAAGCTGCCGACCAACCGATAATGATCAGGTGTAGAGTTAATGTAGCTACTGAATGCAACCATTTCAGTCCAACTGTGCACATACAAGTCAAATACATGCCTTTAGGCTTGCTGCAACGTAATTGGATAATATTTGGAGATGCTGGGATTTGATTGGCTACTCACATCTGTCAATCTGTCCCTGGAGCTGCTGCGGATGGAGGGTTTGGATTCGCCGCTGACGCTCTCACTGTCACTGTCCTTACAGTTGTTCTGGCCCGGCTTAAGCTGGAAAACCCACAGAAAACACAAAACAAAGAATACCATAAGAATACCTTAAAACAAATGGCTGTTTTACTGTAAACCAATATAATAAGAAAACAAACCATTTAGCTAATAAAAAATAGCATAAGTAGAACAGGATTAACAGGAAATAGATCATGAACAAACAGCCATCCATTCTGTGACATCATCAATCTGCTGGGATCAACTTCCTGTGCAGCTAAAGGCTGTTCTGCAGACCACCGACACAAACACATCTGGTTTCCCCCAAAGAAACCTGACCTCATATCAAACCCCAACCAACATTGGTTTCCATCCTGTAAGCCAGAAACCAGAGAACCACAGCAGGTGTCCATCTCCAGACGAGAAACCATAAAAAAACCACAGTGCAGATAAGGGGAACACTTCAAAATCCAAACATCTGAGTCTTACAATAGTTAACAGAACAAAGCTTTACTCCTGAGACCTGACAACCATAGTCAAAGCTTGCAATTTATTTCATTTGAATCGTCGCCATTCAGATGGATCGTACCTTTCGCCCAGCCAAAACTTGCCGCCTTTATCTCTCAGCACATAAAAACTCAGTTTTATGGTTAAAGATGAGCAGTAAACGACTGTAGTGTCACCAAATGGAAAAAGCATAGTAGGTCATGACGCAGCAGGGGGTCGTTTATGGAGATGGAGCTGTAGATCAATTCTCCATTTCTTTATTCTCCCGTTTCCTTTTTCCCCCCCCAACACGTTTACTCCATCATGTAGACAAAAAACAGATTACCTGCAACAGTTCTTCACAAACACGGCAGCAAGGGAGGGAAAATAAAATCTCCAATGTGAGGGCTGGGGAAAACCTCTTTTCTCCAGGAAAAGATATGCCTGGACAAAACTGAGAGGAGTGTTTGGTTAAAACAAGGGGTCCCAGAGTTGAAAGGAAAGATGAGAGGGAAGAAAGTGGGACAGGTAACATTAAGGAAGTTGACACAGGTGTGGCGTGACCTGAGCTCTCTTTGTTTGACTTAAGTTTAATACTGAAGGTTTAGCAAGAAAAAGAAAAGGATACGACACCGCTGTGAGGAAGCAGTTGTGCTGTTCTCCATGTAAATATTATAAAGGTCTATATAAAAGGATTAGTGGTGCATGACTGCGAGTTGTTCAGTTTATAATCAAATATTCACACAGTTACTGTATTACACCCAGATAGCACATCCACCTTTAACCAGTTAAGCAGGTAAAACTTTCACCAGAATTATTGCAAAGGTCTATTAAGGTCTATTGCAAAGTGTTATAAAGTGTTACTAGGTTTCTCCACACAATTCCTCCTAATGTCTCTTACACAGTTTTTTTTTCTCCAGAAACTTACTCTGCTGCTCACTAAATTAAAGTGACAGTACACCCAATAAAAGTTAGATCTTGTTCTTACCCTTATGTTGTTTCCAATCTGTAAGATTTATTCTGTGGAACACCAAAAAAGTTAGGTAGAAGGGCAGGTAGAACAGCAATATTTAAATGGTTTTAAACTCTAAAAACTATAAAATGAGCCCAATATTAATATTCCTCAGCTCTTAAACAAGATGTTTTAAGTAGAATAAAGCCTCATAATTTTGTGTGAAAAACAGACTGCAATTTAAGTTGTTCAGTGGAAAACAAAAAAATAAAGCCCCCATTCACACTAAATGCATGTAAAACAGCTGCATAAACATTTTTCACATTATTTCTTTTGTATTGCAAGTAAGGAAAATAGCCATTGATAGATGACAGACAAAATATATTGAATATTGAATATTAATTATATTTGTCAAAGTGCACATGTTTGCAAAGCCACAGTCTTCCACATGCATGGTTAAAAACAGTGTGTGACTGTACATAAGGGTCTGGTAATAAACATTGTTTGTGTGTGCGTGTTTAGAGTGTGTTTGTCACAGTCTTCCTCGTGCTATTATAATGATGCTAATGAAGACTGACAGCTCCCTGTGTTGCCAAATAAGGAAAAAAAAACCTTTAACAACCCCGAGAGTGAAGCCCGGGTAAATTCGCCCTCCAGGAAGATAACAAACAGATGGTTATCATATTCCAGCATCTAATTCCTCAACAATTAAAAACACAGTGAGACATCAGCATCTAATGAAACATTTAAACTACCAGCAAGCACGTCTGCCATTAATTTCAACACAGCAAGTTCTTGTTTTGCTTCAATCTGTTTCCTGTTAGGGCTGGATCTTTCCCCCGCCCTCTCAGGGTTTACTGAAGTATAGAATTAACAACTGTTTTCAATAAGCAGACAGCAGGATTCTCTGGCACAAAAGCCTCCACGCTATTAAAGATTAATTCATGCTGCCAAAGCTTTGATGCGAGGCAGTAATGGAAAGAGGTTCTCACGTTGCCTTCCTCGTAAAAAGGTCAGAGACCTGTGCAAGTTAATCCTGCTCTTCTGATTGGCCGCTGAGAAAAAGAGAACTCGTCATTGGCCGTTTCATAGAAGGCAGAGTTTTACAGCGGCGTAATCGCGTCGCGTTCAGTCGGTCCATCTGTGAGAAAGCTGCTGAGAAGATTCAGAGCTTTCAGTGGTGCAGACGAAGGCCTAGCATAGCTGACTGAATATCAAACGTGTTTTTAGCCCTGTTGTTGGATGTATAAATCCAGATTCACTCTGATAGCAAAGCTCTCTGAGCGTGGCAGTAATTCACACCACCTTTTAAAAGGCTGTGAACAACTTTTGGCTGTACAGCCAGAATTTTTATTCGGATTTACCGCTAGCTTGTACCGCTAGGCGCTGTCAGCACTAAAGCCATGCTTCCATTACTATCACCTATACAACAGTCCATAATCCTGAGTGTGTTTTATACAGACTGTCTGAAAGATGCAGGGAGCAATAGCTTAGTGTTAGCTGTTATGCTCCACATAACAGACAGTTTTAATGACCCTTTAAAAGTAAGAAGCAGGAACTGCAGATCTCAATAGCACTTCTGAAGAATGGTGTCTTAATACAAAATAATACTGAAATACTATGTTAAGAGGCCAGTTATAAAAGCCATTAGTTTATTCTGAGATGGAAGCTCTTGTAAAATAGGAGCACCACAACACCACAGCTCAAGAGCTTATTGTAGAACAAACTGCATTCAAAGTTGTCATCAACAGTGTTTTTGCAACACTTTGGTTTAACATAAGGCCCAAGAACCCACTGGAAGTACAAAAGCGTTTTACTACAAATTCACCAAATGTTCCTCAGAGGCTGAGACAAAGCTCAAGTAATGAGGGTAAGAATGCTTTAAAAGACTCTCAACTAGACTCTTAAAACGGCTTTTGAAGCTTTTATAGGATTATCGTTTGCACATGTAGTCAATTATTTCCTTTGCCCACTTGCAGAAACTGCTTGGCGCTGTTGATAAAATTTTACAAGTCTACTGACCTATTCTCAGAGGCTTGGCCCAGAACCCAGCGCAGCCAAACACAAAGTCCACTGCCTCTACGCTGGCCTTCTAAACGGCGCCGTTCACAAACCCCAACAGCCCTTCATCCAAACCTCTGCTTTACACGTCAAACCTGACCCTCTGCTAGCAAAAGAAGCCTCAGGGATGCTGTTGCTATCCGCTTCTGCTCTCTTAGTTACGCGCTATGGCAGCCGAGCGGCTCGGTGGTAATAAAACCTGGAACAATTTACCAGCTTTTATTGTTCTTCTGCGGCGTTTCAGCGGCGCTAACCTGTCCTCTAAGGAGCCAACAGAGAAAGCGAGAATCCCACACCAGCACCAATGAAAGAGGATCTCATTTACCTAAAAGCGCTTATAAATTTTTAATTTGCTTTAACAAGTAAATTAACAAGTCCCTCATTCGGGAAGTTTTATGGCTGCCTGCCACCAAGGGATGGCCGTGAAAGTTTTATAGATAATCCACCAGTGTGTGAGGCTGCTTATAATAAATTGTCTATTTCCTGCCGCAGAGTTAAATCTCTCAGTTTCCAATGACTACACTTTAAATATCTTTCATTCTGCTTTCTTCTCAATAAGATACAAAGGCAGTTTTAACAATGTAGCAGACAGCGGCCTGTAGAGGGAATTATCGTGTTACTTGTGTTGGCTTACATTCAGACAGATTATAATACTTTCTCCTTTACTGCTTAAATTGAGGCTTTATGGAGTAGAAAATGATACTAACTACTTTTACTAAAGAAAGAATAATTAAAATACCAATATGCTGAATAAAATGCTAAACAGTCCTTAAATTGTTATATTCTGAATATGTTAGATGAAATTAAAAACAAAAAACTAAATCTTAGACTAAGTTTAGCTAAAAATGTGACTGAACTAGCCACATTTAAAGTCCCTGTAAAACACAACATCAGTTTAATTCTTAATTTGTATGAAAAGTTGCTACAATCCACTAAAACTGTAAATAGGCTACAGACAGCGAGATTAATACAGCTAAAAATTAGCGATTAAACCATTAATGAACTACTTATCGTACACCAACCAATCATATTGCTTTAATCATATTGCTGTTGTCGCTGTTTTGACCCATAAACGCAGTCAAGTAACTGTAATGCCTGACCTCTGCTGTCCTACAGCTTTAAATAAGTCCGTATATAGGTCAGTGCACACAGCACTCTTGACTCTGTTCCCAATTAGTCCATTAAAAACACTGCATGAGCTCCCTGGACCACCATCTGAGTGTTCTGCTATTCTGGCAGGCAGCAGTAGTTGAATGCTGCTGTGAGCAGTTAAACTGAGACTTTAGCCCGATGACAACAGTGTCTGACAGAAGGTTGCAGGGGCCGTCAGGAATGGTGCTGTGCGGCTGCGAACGCTCCGTCATTGGCTGGATAGCCACTGTGTCGCATTGCCAACCCGAGCCGTCCCACGATGACCCTCTTAGCTATGAGGGCCGGGGCCCCTTAACCGCCGTAGACAACCTGCCTGTAACACAACCGATCTGAAGTAGCAGTCTGTCAACAGAGATCAAGGCTCAGGTCAGGTTAAAAGGCCTGCACGGCTGTTTATTTAGGCTAATGTTATGCCCCAGCACATACATTAGCTGACTTCTAGTAGCACATTATCACACTGAACCAACCTGCTGCTTGTGAAAACTGTCTTCTCTGTCCACGCCTCAGCCAACATCTACGTTCCCTTACAGCCTTGATTTTGTCTAAATCATATTCTAAATGTCAACAGAAAGACGTTTTGACAAAAATATCACAGCCTACATCAGCATCTACCATTCCTCGAGATGCCATCACCATGGAAACGGCTCCCTGGCCCTCGTGGTGGCTAAGCTCAAGTGACACGTGATGACCTTCAGGGACCCCATCAGGTGTAGCTGTCGTGGCGGTGGAAGTGATCATAACTGACGATTGCCATTAGCTTTAACCTTCCATTTATTCCAGCGGTGTGAGAATAAGACCTTTAAAACACTGAAGACAGGCAGGCAGCTCTCAACAAAGACCCTCAAGCAAATAAACTGTGAAGGTGGGAACAGACAGATATATGGAAAAAGAGATCGAGGGGGAGAGTGAGAAAGATAAATGGATAGAGAGTGCGAGATTAATAGAGCGATAGAGATGGAGAGAGAGCGGGCGAAAGAGAGAGATGGAGAGAGAGCGGGCGAAAGAGAGAGATGGAGAGAGAGCGGGCGAAAGAGAGAGATGGAGAGAGAGCGGGCGAAAGAGAGAGATGGAGAGCGGGCGAAAGAGAGAGATGGAGAGAGCGAGCGAAAGAGAGAGATGGAGAGAGCGAGCGAAAGAGAGAGATGGAGAGAGAGAGATGGAGAGCGAGAGATGGAAAGGGAGTAAAAACAGTGCAGAGAACAGTTCAAACAATAGCGCTCAATAATAACACAAGCCTTGCTTACTCTAAGCCATTGCCACAACGACAAACCTAAAGACACTATTACATAGATATAAACCTTAGTGATGTACAATGACATTATAGACAAATCAATATGCTTTTAACATCATCCTGTGCTTGTGCTCAGCACTACTCGCATTTCACTCCTTCAGACGGCTTCATAACACAGCACTGCTGTATGCTGATGTATGGGGACAATTCCCAGATTTAATAATGAAGTGAGGAGCAGAAAGGGAAGCGGAATATTACGAGCGACCGGAGACTTCAATTCTCTCCGATCATATCTGAACTGCTGGTTACGCTGCTCCCATAGACAATAAAAGTTGAGGCTGCCCTGTTACACACAAACATAGTAGACAATGAGTGCGGTAGACAAAACTGGCGTTTTTAAAACTGACAAATTGGTATCCAGTAGCCCTATGTAATTAAACCCGTTTTATTAAAAAGGTAATATTCATGTTTAAACTGAGACAGGACAAATGTAGATAAACTACTAAACCTAAATGACTAGTCTTGAACTAATGCCTCATGCACATTTATAGTCCCACAAAAAAACTAAACACTTTACAGTTTAAAAGGTTTAATTTATCAATAGAATATAAAAGACTTAATGCTTTAGGCACAAATTATTTTAAAAGATATTGTTTGTAATTGTTTAATTCATTTTTGCTAATTGAATTGTTAAACTGAATGTTAAATTTAATTTATACAACACAAAATGCTATCACAAAATTAACATTAATCAAAAACTATTAAATGCTGTAAAAAATGTACTCATTGTAATTTCATGCTAGCTATAGCATTACCAATGAATGCTAAGGCACACAACATTACTGTAAAGTGTTACTGACAAATACAACATGGCTAATATTAAAGGCCACAGCCGGGTCTTGGAAGCGCAGCAGATATTTCCCAGAATGCAACAGATGTGTAGAGGGCAGCCTGTCACCGGAAGGCAGAGACTTTAAGCTACCGGTCCAAGCACTTATCACATCATAACATTTCATCAAAGAAATTTGTGTGCAATTAATTACATTCCCAGGCCTCTGCGATCCGGTCGTAGTTGTTACCAGACTATCGGCTTTCATGGTTGGCCGTTTCACTAAACCTCCGTGTCTGTGCCAAGTCACATCTCAACCCCAGCCAACCTCAATAAAAGAAAAAAAAACCCTCAACTCAGCTTGCAGGCCTCTCATTTCTCTTTTTTTATTGCCATTTATTTTCCTCTTGGAATTCGCTGCCAGTATATTGGCAAGCCTTCCAGTAGATGGAAGCAATGAAATTTAGCGCAGACACTTAACACCGGGTCAGGCTGGGCGCACGGCTCATGTGTGGCTGTAATGTGATAAACAGGACAGTCTTGTGCGGTAGAGACATTTTTTTACCGTGATGAAAGTGACGAATAATGTGTGGCGGTGCCGTGAAATTGGTTATTGGTTCTGTATTTGCTCATTTCTTGAATTACAACCCCTTTACAGGGGTAGGTCAGGGCTGGAGGGTCACATGACAATCTGTGCAGGTATACTTGGAGATTTCCCATAATTCCTCTGACATTCAAATGCAAGGCAGATAAAACGGTATACAAATTCATCGTAAACCACCAAGTCACTTTAAAAAAAAACTGTTCACTTCTACACAGTTCTCTATACACTTTTTCCTGATTCTTTCCTGTAGTTTTTAATTGTTTACAACAAACAATATAAAACAACAACCAAAACAAACCTCTGTATATGTACATTCAGCTGACATGATTATGGAAAAATATGCACGGTTTTATATGCGAGACCCTGATCTGTTCCAAGCTCTATTTTAACGCTCTTTATGACAGCAGATGAGGCTCTGGGAGGGCCGATCCATTCCTGGAATGCGGGACACAGGTGATCAGTGTGTATTTCAGCGGATGAGATTTACACAGCGTTTAAAATAGCGACATGCCCTTGCAGACCTGTTAGCACCTACAGAGAAAGGAGAGACAGAGAGAGAGAGAGA
>JBAJNP010004654.1:0-32533 GCA_036877545.1 Yasuhikotakia modesta | reverse complement strand
TCTATAAATGTGTTTTGAGGGCATTTCTCGTTATTTAATTGTGTGTCTTTATTATTAAAAACACACTTAGCGTTGTCAATTATGTAAACACACACTAACATCCGTTTGTTATTATTGTTCAAAGCCAACACAATATGACAGTGTCTCTCTCTCTCTCTCTCTCACACACACACACACACACACACACACACACACACACACACACACACACACACACACACACACACACACACACCATTTCTCTGTGCTGTCATCTTCTGGTTTATACGAGATACTGCATCGATGAAGCCTCATTTTAAGCCATAAATCTGTTCTGTCTGCATGTTATAATTACAGTGGGAGTGTATGGTGATTAAATGTTATGTGTAACACGTAAAAGAGACATCACAGTACAGACCTCCTGTCATACACAATAAATAATCCCCCAATCAAACTGTTTCTACATTTTGAGACATTCTGAGACATTTTGAGACATTTTGAGACACAGAGGTGAAACATTTACAGCAGGTGTTACTGAGATTTAACTTTAATAAACTCTTTAATGTATTAAAGGATTTGTAACAGTTCATGCACTCTGTTAAATGACAACTTTAAACAGTGATTTAAAACAAAGTGCATTTGCAATAGTCCACACAAATCTAGCACAAGTCACAGTCTATACATATACCACAATATTATACCTGGTATATCTGTGTTCACACTTAATCCTACAACAAACAAGCTGCAAATTCATCAGTAACTTTTCAGGGTCACCAGATACCCTTTCATGTACCTCTGCCTCGCTGGTGTTGCCCTAACCTGTCGGAGGGTGGAGTGCATGAGTTTCAACAGGTAAGAGTTTGCGTCAGTGAGTTTGTTCCCACTATCAGACCAACAGACGCGTGGCGTTAATACGGGATACAGCACTGCGTATATCTATATATATATAAACTAGATAAATGCTGAAGAAAACGCAAGGCGCGGCCGACGCGGACGCGTCGCGCATTCTTGGCAAGGGGCCCGAGTTCCTGCGGAGACAGATGGAGCGCGAGAGCGACGCGAGTAAAGGACGCGTCAGCGCCGTGGAGAGACTGGCGGCCAGTAGACCTCAATACGTAAAGAGCCAACAAGTGTCCAAATCTACCCAAGAGCCCGTTATCAGCACCGGGTCAGCGTCGACCTCCCCGAGCGGTCAGGGGCCCTCAAACGGGCACGAATCTCTTAAGAAGGGCGCCAGCGCAGATGGAGAGGCTGAAGAAACGGGTCAGGAGGAGAACAACGTGGTGAGACGCACCAGCTCGAAGAAACGCCCCGACTCCATTCTGTTATACCGACAGAAGTGTGAACTCCTGAAAGGGGCACCTGGCGGGGGCAAGAGGGTTATTAAACGGGCATTATTCTCTCAAAGGAACAAGACTAATGCGCTGGCCGAGGCGCAACGCGACGAATCGACATCTGGGGTAAATGATGGCAAAGACTCCAGCGAAGTAACGCAACAGGTAACAATTAAATGTGTATAAATTTATGGAGTTTATTGTTGAGACATTTGATGTACTGTTTACTCATGGGTATCTGTGCGTAAATCCTTATTAAATGTTCCTGTTCTTTGGCAATTGAGTTTTTCATCATGCCAATAAAGACATTTGGCTCTATTCAAGGAATCAAACGGGTCAGCAAAGGCGGACCCGCAGGCGTGCGAGACCGGCGGCGTTTGGAGAGCCGCCGAGACGCAGGAGCGCAGGAGCCGCCGGGGAGTCGCGCGCTCCAGCTCCGACATCAGCTCGCGTTACTCGAAGAACTTCGCGGATTTCGACGCGTTTTTCACGTACTGTGGCCTCGACGGGGACGTCGTCGCGTCGCTAGGCAAAGAGAACTTCTGCGCGCGGTCGGACGACGTCAAAATCCGGAGCGTCAGCGTCGCGACATCCGACGACGGCTCGTCGAGCAGCGACGGCAGCGACGGGCTCCACGCGGACGAGCTGCGGGAGACGGTGCGGCAGGGGTCGTCCGTCGTGGAGCGCAACGCGCGCATCATCAAGTGGCTCTACAGCTGCAGAAACTCGGCGGGGTCCGGGAAGACTCTTCGAGATCTGAGTTAAAGTTTTCTGACTGTTTGAAAATGTCATAGAAAATGTTCTTTGTGATGGAAGAAGGTTCTAGATTAGAGTTCCTTGCACATATTTTTATGTCCATGATAGTTGACAGAGACATTTAAGGGTTTATGCATCACACCTGTCAGCTGTGCAATAAGAGATAAAGACATGGCCTCTCTTCATAGAAGACAAGCTCTTCTCTCCATTGTTGTGTAACTGAGGAAACACGTGTGCATTCACACCCAGTTGGGGTGTGTAATATGTGCCACTGTCACCAGTTTAAGAGATTAAGTGCTTTATTCTGAGTGAATATTACGCTCCTGTCATTACTGACTCACTCCACAGTAACAACATACACAACCATGTGATGTTTGAAGTTTCATAGGGTGTAAAACATTTCAAAGACATAAACATAAAAATAACTACAAACACAATTGTTGCTTTGGTTTTTTTGGAGTTGGATAACCTGTATAAAGTTTGGATACAATGTTATAATGTTTGTAAATCTGTAGCTTTTGTTAAATGAGTTTAGCATTAAAAGTAAATCAAAACTCAAAGAATCATTTTCACAAAGCAGATCATGCAAAAAATGGCAATAGATGATTATTTTTGTCTAAGAATTTAAATCAGCCTTTCCAAAAACCTTGTCTGTGGTTCCAGGCAGTAGTTTCACATGCTCAGAAAGTTTTCCCTCTGGCATGTTCACTTTATAGGGCATGTTGGGTCCTGCATTAGGAGTGTCTGTAGCCTTTAAACTACATTAAACCAATCTGAACACTCTAGACTTCTTCAGGATTCAGGTTTAGCATTATTTTAGACATTTGGAAACACAGGTGGCAGGTTGCAGTGCGGTTTGAACATTTCACCTAGAACAAAGGAGGTTTTATTGGAGAACAGGGATGGTTATCACATCAGGAAGTGGTTTAAAGGCCATCAGGGTGTCAGAAAAGACTCTGAGTCAAAAGTCCAGTTGCGTCACACTTGTATATAATATTAACTTTTCCCCCTTTGTAATGTTTAAGCAATTTCTGTGTGTAATAATTGTCTTAAGTATGTTTTTTGTTTTCATTACTTGATGTTTCTCCTGTTGATTTTCCTTGATTTTCTCCCTTGTTTCTCCTCTGTTACTGCTTTGGTTTGTGGATTTGGCCGAACTAGAAGTTCACATAATCTTCCAGAAGACGTATTTATTACTGCTGCACAAAAGCAGGCGATGCAAATGTTGATTTTGTGATGCTTGTTCATTTTCTTCCTTCGCATCACAAAATCAAAACACGACAACATGTGCGGAGTCCGTCTCACGTGCGCACGCTGAGCGCTGGGGCGGAGCCGGGCTGACGGACAGCCCGGAGAGCCAATCAGCTCGGGAGTTCCGGGTAGCAACAAAATAAAAACAAACACGATGACCAATCGCGTGCGTCCGGGGGCGGGATCTTACGTTCCGCTATTCGGACTGTTTACTTCCGTCAATATTCAAAGACAAGCAGAAAATCAGCATCATAACAAAGAAAACGCTGCAGGTAACGTGAAATAAACGCGTTTCTTCAATGCAAATACTGTGTGTGGCGTTCAAACAGCCACAGAGGGTGAGATTTGAGATGCCTTTGGTGTTTTGTCGACGTTTAGATGCATAATGTCTGTTATTTCACATTATCTGTTGTTGTAGATGATCATGCAAACAAAATACAACAATCCCGTCTAACAGAAACAATTACCTTCAATGTGCATCACTTTGTATTTTAAATAGACATTCATTGTGATTCAAGATCACAATGAAAAGCTCTTTTAATGTTATTGTAGATGTTGAATGATGTGTCACATGTTATATTTCATGTTATGTGTTTGATGTGTGAAAGGTTTGTCAGATAAGAGTGGTGTTGTGTTCAGATCTGGGAGTGAAGATGCCGTTCTTGGGTCAGGACTGGAGATCACCAGGCTGGAGTTGGATAAAAACTGAGGATGGCTGGAAACGATTTGAATATTTTGGCCACAGCTTGGATAACATCAATGAACTTGGCTTGGAAGAGTAAGAACCGATGGTCATTATAACGGTGCAGTGATGTATGTGTGTGAGACCTGATAGAGTCTGTGTTATAACTTACATTTAAATTATATACGCCTCTTAAATTTATACACAAATACACTATACATACATACGCTAGAAAAGAGGAAGTGTGTTAGTGGCATGTGGGTAGTCCGGTGTCTCTGTAGAGCGTTGGTGGTTATTTTTTGGAGCAAACTGGTTTTGTATGTGTGAGTGGACCGAACCAAACCAAACCTCCCAGTCTAGCAGGTTGTCATGGCAACAGACAGGTCAGGGTTGGGCAGGAACCCAGAAGGAACCGAGAAGATACAGTCTGGTTTCGGGTGTGTATTAGATCTGAAAAGACACACGCACACCTCACACTGACCATTTTTTGCTCTGTGCGTGTGTCTGTGTGTGTGGGGGGGTAACTACAGGTCAAATGATCTAAATTTACTTTGGAAAGTGGTCATTTATTTGTACGCTTTACGTTCTAGGCTGGACAATGAGAACAAGGAGAACATCTTTGTGGGCGATGTGTGTGAAGTAGCTGCCAAGAAGAGGAAAAAGGACTTTTTTAACAACAACACGAAAACACAATGTAAAAAATTACATAATGCATTACTAATAATGTACTGTTATATTTACTCGTAATAATGTAACTATAATTATACACAGATCAGCATTAAACTCGATGTCAGTAACTGTTGGTCAGACAGTTTAAAGTCATGGTTATCTGGTTATAGATGTATTTAAATGATCTGAAAGCAGTGCTGGTTTAAACCACACTGCAGTGACATCCATTGAAAAACACTGTAATAAAATGATTCTTCATAACTGATGTGATGATCACACACGTCTGTTATTTACTCTGTAGGACAGACTGGTAAATGTCCTGCTCTAACTTGTGTTTGTTCTTGTGTCAGTTTTTCAGGAGAGGTGGATCTATGTTCAGAAGGAGAGCACGAGAGAGGTGACTGATGTTTTACAGCTAAACTTCATCACGTCATTGGATCATAGAAACAGAAGGATAAAATCAAGTTGTTTTTGTTCCGCTTGATCAGTTTGTTTCAGTAGTAGATCTGATTAGATTTTGTTGATGTAGTGTGTGTGTGTGTTGGAGTATAACTGTGTGTGTGTGTTGGAGTATAACTGTGTGTGTGTTGGAGAATAATTGTGTGTGTGTTGGAGAATAATTGTGTGAGTGTTGGAGTATAACTGTGTGTGTGTGTTGTAGAGACACGGCTACTGTACTCTCGGTGAGGCCTTCAATCGTCTGGATTTCTCCAGCGCCATTCAGGACGTCCGGCGATTCAACTATGTTGTGAAAGTAAGATGCTCTTCACAGTTCCTCTCTGACCTTTTCAGAAACCCTTTTCCTCTGACTCACTGTCTCTCTCTTTTTCCATCTCCCTCCATCTCAAAGCTTCTGCAGTTAATCGCTAAGTCTCAGCTGACGTCGCTGAGTGGAGCCGCTCAGAAGAACTATTTTAACATCTTGGAGAAGATTGTGAGGAAAGGTATGAGGCTGTGATGTTTCTAGATGTTTCTAGACCTTTGAAAGACAGCAGGTGTGTGTTTTGACTGATCTAGATCATCGTTCTCATGTGTTTTGGATTGGTTGTTTGTTTCTTGGCCAGTTTTGGACGATCATCAGAACCCACGACTGATCAAGGTGTTGCTGCAGGATCTCAGCTCCACCCTATGCATCCTCATCCGAGAGGTCGGCAAGTGTGTGCTGGTGGGGAACATCAACATCTGGGTCTGTCGTCTAGAAACGATTCTGAACTGGCAGCAGCAGCTCAACAATTTACAAATTCCAAAGGTAGTTTCAATGCGTTTGTGGTCACAAAACACCTAGTCAACAGTTTAAATGGTTTATTTAACAGCCTGTTGAATCATTTCCTCCCAGGTCGTTTCCAAAGGCGTGACCCTCAGTGACCTCCCCCTGCACATGCAGAGCAACATCCTGTACAAGTTTACTGATGCCTGTGACATCATCAACCTGGGACAGACCACCCCCACGCTGCAAATGCTCAGTGAGGACCGGCAACTGTGGAAGAAACTGTGTCAGTTTCACTTTGCTGAGAAACAGGTGGGATATTTTTGGGTGAACTTCAGTCAGTGATAATAAGTGTAATATGACCACTAGATGGAAGCACAGAGTTGTTCAGGCACACAGACTGATCACAGGTCACAGCTGTGTTAACTGTGTGTGTGAGGGGTCTGCGCTCACAGAATCTCTGTGTTCAGTTCTGCAGGCATGTCATTCTGTCAGAGAAAGGAAACATCGACTGGAAGCTGATGTTCTTCACCCTTCAGAAGTTTTACCCTCAGAGGGAACAGTACAGCGACACGCTGCATTTCTGCAGACACTGCAGCATTCTCTTCTGGAAGGTCTGCGTCAAACTTCTCTCACACTCATTCTTCTCAAAACATGAGAGAAACATTTCTGAAGAATATCATGAACCGCTTTTCCTGTGATAAAAGTGTTTGTGGGCGGAGACTTTAAATGAACACTGTACATGTATTAATGGACATTTTAAATGACTCTAGACGTTTAATGGCTTGTGTTTCTCTTGCTCAGTCTTTTTCCTGAATCCTTTAACCTTTGACTTTTTTCTGTTGCGGTTTCATTATCTGGTAAAGGACAGACAGCTGGCTTTGCTCTTTAAGGTACACGCTGAATGTTATATCAACGTTCTTTTCACGTCACGTTGTCATTGTCTTATTCTGTCCTTTATTCTCTCACTTTCAGTCCTGATCTGTCAGAATGTGTGTTTGTTTCTCTCTGTGTGATTCTTCACACTGTTTTGTGTCTCACACACACACAGTCACCGCTGCAGCTGTAGATGTTTGCATCGCTGCAATTCTGTACTCTTGGGGTTAATCTTAATATCAAACTGCAGCATGTAATGCGCTGTGCAGCGTCACAGATGCACTAATCATGCACCAAGTTATGTGTTTCTAAGCAGTCACACTTTTGATTGTTACCTTGGAGGTGAAAATTATTTTTAAAAATCCCATATTTATTTTATATACAGCCATATTCATGGAAATAAATAGAACTGACTCCATCTGGTCAGTTAAACAGCCAACAAGAACACCCTAGCAACCCCATAACAATGTTCTGGCATTGTGGGGCTGTGTTTTTTACACAGGGCAAACCCTGTGAAAATGTTCTTCTAAAACTGTTGTCTGTTTTAAATCCCACCTCTCCCTCTTTATGGCAGGACTCAGGTCACCCCTGCACAGCCAACGACCCCGACAGCTGCCTCACCCCTGTCTCGCCCCAGCATTTCATCGACCTCTTCAAGTTCTGAACTCACAACCTTGTTGGACCTCTCACCTCAACATCCTCCGGGAGCTCCTGCTAACAGAACCTCCATCCAAGACCCGATTAAACCTTCTTCAGTTCCATCTTTTCTTGATTCTTCATCTTTTCTCCACTCCGTCACAAACCATATCACCCACTTTCTTCTGTTATGTTTGGAGCTCTGTTGTGTTTAAAAGCGTCAGAGTTTTCTGACAACATAATGAATGAATTGTATTTTTCTCACTCCAACTTTAAGGGCTTATAGAAAAGATGTCACAATGTTTGCGTTTATTTCGTGTTGTCCTCTTTTATTGTTTACGCACCATTTTCTCAAATTATTCATCTGTTCTTTGCGCACAGATAGATGGAGATGAAGAGCAGACAGGAGAAGGGAAATATTGTTTGTTAAAACATCAAAATTGTTTCAGAGAAGGACTGAAATGATAACATGGGAGATTTCAGAGACTGTATTGTGTTATGCCGTATGTATTTTGTTTTGTAAGGTAATGCACGTCAGATGTAGTTGCAGTTTAATGTTTACGTAAGATCTCGTGTCGTTTCCTTGTGCTGTGCTTATATATATTTGATGCGTCGACACTAAAGTGCAGATTTACTGCACAAAATAACTTTATATGATACACTTTTGTCAACTCTGTCACAATGGCAGAGGAAAAACAATGTAAGCGTTGCTATTTATGAACAAATGTATTTTATATCCTTTCTCTGAACTTTTTATTATTCCTTAACTTTTTCAGTCATATAAATGTTACTGAGATAACTGAATGGTAAGACATGTTTGGTACGATCAAGCCTTTACAACAAACTAAAATACCTTAAACAATTAAAACTTTTGGGGAAAATGTGTTTGAAGTTTTGTGTTCATGTCTTAACATGGAGTGCAGGAAATTACTTAAAAGATACGAGAAACAGAATCATCACTTTATTCCAAATCACAAAGAAAAAAATACAACAGCTTAATTTCTGCATTAAAATCTTACAAATCATTTAGCAGTTAAAGACATGCAAAAAAACATCAGAACAAAACTCTTTAAGGCCTCAGATGAAATCTCATACTAACTATTTGTAATTACTTTTTAAAAACTGATTGATGAACAACAACTGAGAGAAGCAAGTAAAAAAAAAGCATTTGCACACGTCTAACACACAAAACTTTATAGGCAACAGGCAAATATTTTTATATTCAACTATTTAAATGACCTAAAAACCATGCTGGACTTGGAGACTCATCTGCATGTTGAGAGTGTTTAGAGATGAAAAGTAACTGGTTAACAGCTTCAAAGTTACTCTCACCGTTCTTGTGATCACGTTTTCCAGGTTGCTTTAACACTATAATCACGAGCACAGGACCTGTTGAGACACGGCAACAATAAAACTAGCTGCACTTCATCGTAAAACACACAGTGGTCGCTGGAAGAGGGTTTGTGCGGCGGTGACCTCTGTGCACCTAAAACAGGTGTGTGCATCTCATTCCTGCAGTCTTAAACCACCCAAACCATAACTGACTGTTTCAGGTTTGATCTCCAGTGACTAAACTCAGAACCTTCATACAGTTCAAAACCATTTTACATTCGTCTTTCTTTTGGCTTAGAAAGTTCACAGATTTTGTTGGCACAATTAATGCGTTTTTGGGATTTCAGCTGAATGACAGTTGCATAGAATCAAACATCCACATTATAATTGTGACAGAAATGGACAAATCAAGGCAGTAGCAACTGCATGTTTTCTGATCACAGTGATGACAGCGACAGTTATTTGATATTAACACTTTAACTACGTAACACAATAAATTAATCACTGAATATGACACAACCCTTTCATACACCATGAAGACTGTAACAGTTTAATCCTTCTGTCTGTTAAAGAATTGCAGAATAATTTTGTGGCTCTTAGTACAACATGTAACTGGAACTATGGTGGTTTAAACCCCTTTAACAAATCGAAGTTCTCAGAAGAGGCACTTGTGGTCCGATGATCCTATTTAGGGCACAAAAGGGTCCGATCAAAAGATATTTCCTTGATATAATGTTGCCCCAAGGCATTATTAATTTAATCAAGCCCCTCCCATGTGCTCTCTGATAGGCCGGCTGGGCTCCGTCGCCGGACGGCTGCTAACTTATCGCGAGCACGAGCCGCCCACTGGGCAGGGCCTCCCGTCTGCGACTCGGTCAGACTAGCGTAGCGTGAGGAGTCCTCCTCCAGTCCTAAACTCGCCCAGGAGGGCAAACCCAGAGAGTGAGGGAGAGAAAGAGAGAGAGGAGTGGAGAGAGGTGAGGAGTCAGCTTTCTTCTTCTCCGTCTCGCTCTTTTCTTCTCCCGGTTTGTCATTCAGCTGTGGAGGTTCCCAGCCCTCCATCTTATCCATCTTCCGGGTGGGTGTGATTTGCTTCATGGTCATGGTGATGCTGTCCCACAGACAGTGGGCTTTGTGCTCTGAGTGGACTTTGCTCTTTTCGTCCTCCCATCCTTTCTTAGCTGACCTGAGAGAGAGAGAGAGAGAGAGAGAGAGAGAGAGTTTATATGCTGCATGTGTTTGGTCTGATACTGTAAACAGCACGAGGCAACAGGAAAGACGGAGGCCGAGCGCAGGGTGCGGTTTCCATGTCAACAACACACTTAGAGTTACACTGGGGTTATATTTAGCCATACACACACGTGGCCTTTACCACAGCCATGAAATTATCTCCAGTTTTCCAGCTGGACATATTAGGTTTAAATACTTTCTCCCATCTTAATCTACAGAGAAAACGACAGTATACACAGAACGTTTATCGTTAACAAACATCGTGTAGCTTTCAGCAACTCTGAGAATAACGTCATCTTACCCTCTCCTGGGAGAGAGAGTGACTCCTGTCAGCAGGATGTGTTCATCGTCCTGAGAGGGAAACAGCTTCTTATCTCCTCTTTCTCGCTTTGATTTCACCTTCTTCAACTTTGAATCCTGCAAAAGGTCCAAAACAGAGTCAGACAGCTACAGAGTTCACACTGGTGTTATTGTACAGCGTGAGTGTGTGTGTGTGAAAGCTCTGATTTCTCAGTCAGAGGTGAAGGTGACTGACTGCAGCTTTACATCTGGCACAAACACAATGAATCACAAAGACACGCTTCACAAGGATCCCAGCAGAAGCAGAGGCTGATGACTGAAGACATCGCAGTGAAAACAGGAAGGGCTGTGTGGATTGCAGCAGGTTGCATGGGCACACGTCTGAGCGTGAGTGTGTGTGTGGGGGGGTGTACAGTACAGCATTATACCTCATGAGAAAACAAGCTTATAAATCAGCTCTGAGGATTTTAAATACCAGCCCAGCTTTGCAGCTTTATTATATGAAACAGAACCTTTGACACAATTTCTTGAACCCTTTCATAAGTCGTTTATTCTCTCTGGTTTCATTCCCATGATCTTTACTTGAGTGAAAAACGTTTTAGGAACAACCTTTTAATCTGTCACAACTTAAGAATAAATCTTCTGATATATAACATAAAAAAGTTATACAAACATGACTGCAAAAATGTTTGTATAACTTGAACTTTTACAGACAGAACTTGATGAAAGAACTTCTAGAGAATGAGAATTCTCAGAAAATGTTGTGAGAACTTTCCCAGAACGTTTGTTTTGATGGGTCAGATTTATGAGAAATCACAAATCATTCTCTGTGATAAACAGATTTTAGGATCGTGTCTCAGTCCCTGAATAGTCAGAAACACTGCAAACTACCCCTGGGATACCCCCCCCCCATGCCCTAACTGCCCCTATCCTCCCATGTCTGTGGGTTACTTAAAACACCCACAGAAATAAACAACTACAATCATAACTTAAGGTTCTTACCACAGCTGGAGGAGCAGAACTGAGAACGCTGTGTGTTAGCTCTGCGTCTTACAGCGATTCATAATGAGAAATCAAACTATCAAAGACTTCATTGTACAGTAAAACACACTGTAACTCACAGAACTTCCTCCCAGCGTTTAGTGACGCTAATGCTAATGTATCGCATCAGAGCACAAGGGAAACGCTTGAGAATGAGTTTGTGTCATTCTGTGGGGAAAAACCTTGGTTGACAAAAACAAAAAGAGAAAATCTAATATGCCATGACCCAGCGTACAAGCTTATAACGTTATAAGAACATTATTCAAACATTTTAAATTCTGAAACTTTTTCAGATGTCCAAATGAACAGCTTCAGAAATAATGCTTTTGATACATGAGTTATATAAGGTTAAATACACATTCTAGCCACATTGCTTGATTACTGTTTCCAGAACAGTTTTGCTATTGTCCAGTATGTTATGAAAGAATTCTCTCCCTGTTGTCCAACAGTTCATACACACACACGGACACACACACATACGGACACACATACGGACACACAGGAGAATCAAACTATGTTGCCTTTAACTGCATTCACTGAAAGAAAAACAGATCACTAGAGTGTTTTACATCAGACATCTGCGTCATATCCTGATGATGTTACTGTCATATTGTTTGGGACTCTGTCACAAAAACAAAGAATGTGTGTGTATGACAGTTTTTATGTTGGTGTGAGTGTGCTGAAGTGTGTGTTTACCTTTGTTGAAGGACTCAGAACTTCCTCCGTTCTCTCAGAGTCTTTATCCTGAAAGCAAAGGCCAAGCAGCACAAAACAATGAGAACACACACACACACACACTTCAGCTCATTAATCTATACAAACACACACACAAATATGTGGCAAATATTTTTAGCACTCTAATGTAAACAGTGTCTTGCAGATTTGTGGATGGCCTTGAATTCAAGTGTGCAGTCTTTGTTTCAGACACACAGTCACAGAACGACTCCAACACTGAAACTGAGAGAAAAATGAATGTCTTCGTTTTTTTAATTGATTTGACTTTCAGACGGTAGCTATTCCAAACCTGATTGACTCAGGACAAATTTTAATCTAAGAAGCAGAAAGGAGCAGTAAGGACTCAATAAATAAATGTTTGATTCAGGAATTTCAGCTTTAGTATTTATAACCAGTTCTAAGGTGGCCTAAGGTGGATCAGATCATTGGCTTCTCATGTGAACTGGCCAATCACAGCTGCTCTGACCCTCAGCTTCCTGTCTGAGACCTGACCCCTCCCCCTTCCTTCCTGCTCCACCTGTATTATGAGAAAGATCAACTCCTTTGTCAATGCCCACCACTGTTTCAAATGCCACTTTAACCATTTCTGAGCCTTTTACTGTGGATAGCTCACGCATTGCATTGTGGGATACAATATTCCAGAAACTCCTATATTGTAAAATAGTTTGACTACTGTGGTTGTATTGTTTAATTTTGCAGGAATTGTCAGTTTAACTTGTAGTTATGCATGAAAAAACAAACTATCACTTACTAATTCTGTGTTTTGAACAGAGGTGGCGACAGAGAGGCATAGGTTACAGACTGCAGCGTCTTACAAACGTCTCAGTCTCATTACAGAGAAAATCTGCTGGAATTCTCATTCATGACTGCAGGAGTAAAAGCTCTCAAACGCAGAAATATTTGAGCTATTTGAAGTATTTTACCCTCTGGACTCAAATCAAATTGTCATATTAGCCTTTCATGTGATTTATGATGGAAACTAACCACTGTGTAAGCAGGACTACCACCAGAAAATGAGGTTTACTCACGAGAACCTGATGGGGTTTAAACACTCATGAAACACTGTGATATAAACACAAATGTTCTGACAGTCAAAACGTTCATCTAGGAGAAAATACACTTATCTGATAAGGATTTAAACAAAATATGAGGTGCAGGAGACCAAAAAACCTGACAAATTGTGTTGCCATTTTACAGAAACGGTACTACTGTAACACCAGGATTTTGGGATAAGCACCAGTCTGGATACTGTGGTATTTTCTGTGCTGATGATACTGGTAATATACTGGTATTTTCACCAACTTTCACCAAGCATGACAAAACAACCACCTCTGTCTCCAAGCAGATAGTTTCGTCTCCTCAGCTGAGACGCTATCAGAGTGTCCAGTTTTTATCCAGCTGTCAAACAGGTTAGAGGGACAGATTCTGTGGAGAACACGGCGTCTGAGCGACACGGTCACGCTGGCCTCAGAGCGCAGTGGTATCTTAAACTCTTAAATGTACGCTGAACGTGGGGAGAACCCTTATCTGTGGAGAACCGTCTCCAGCTGTTACACTGCAATAACTTTATCTGCCTCCTGCATTCTAACAGCTGAACTTACATCCGTCAAGAGGATCATGAACACATGCAAACTCAGTCACAACTTAAGTCATGGATTAATCCATGACATCATCTATAGAAATAACATAAACGTGACTTTCCTACAACCTGAACTTGTTAGCTGGGTTATCTGAAACTTTCTTTAACTCCCTCACTGTCAGATAACAGTCTGTCACTCAATACATCAATGTCTCCCCACACACACACTTTACTACACTTACATACAGACTGTCATTATCTGCAGCTCTTATTCACATGCATTACATCTGAGAAGTGTAAGTAAAGGCACATCAATAATTAAACACCTACAGAAGTAAGTGGATATTTTATAACTTATTCATCTCTTGTTTACTGGTGTAACAGGACACAGTTTAACTACCAGACAAAGGCATCATCTGATCTCTCAAGTTCACCTTCCTCGCGTGCTCGCGTTGCCACGACGCGTCGTCTTCCTCTGACGCGTCATCCACCAGAACTTTGCCTTTGCTTTTCTTAAACATCACGAGTAGTTAAAGTTTAAAGCCCCGGTGGATCAAAGCCCGTGAGATGCGGGGAACGAGGCTGGAACAGCAGCAATCCGACGGCCAGTCTCTCCCGGAGAATCACGACACCCGGCGGGCGCACGAGCTCCTCTGACCCGCAGCTGATGCACCTGGACCGCCGCTCCTCCCATGGGGCGGGGCGACCGACCCTCGGACCCTCCCACCGGCGGCAGGTCTTATCAACAACATCAGGAGTCTTATAGAGCTACAACTGCACCCAGGCATGTCATTTAAAGTACATTGTTTCCTATTAGATTAAATGTAAATCAGTCAGATGTAATTATTATTATATGGTCAGGGATTATATTATAACTCGTGACATACAGACAAAGGGATTTAACCCATCACTAGTAGTAAACTGAGCAGATCATGACTCTGGGTAATGTGATATCACATGACACAGCTGTGGTCAGTTCTGATCATGTGTCTGTCCACAACAGCAGTGGTTACAGTTACATTATGCATGTGTTTATCGGTGCATGTGTTCCCCACAACCTTCTGAGCTCTTAACATGATGCTATACCAGCCGAACAACCTCACACTGACAGTGTAAATGCTCAAAAATGGGCATTAAAATAACTGGTAGTTTGGAAACATAATCTTATTCAGGATTATTACAATTTACAGGCAACAAGACAAGCAGCAAAGTACACATCAGACAGGTCATCGGACTGCATTTGTACAAGTACAGTATGTTTACAGTAAATAAACACAGAAGCTATGTGATAAGAGTTTAATCTTATGTATAATGTCCATATGAATAATCTGTGTGAAGAAAAGACTGTTTATGTGTGAACAATAATATCTGTGTCCCTAATGTTGACAGGTTTACCTCGAATATCATACAGGAAATAATTTGCTTTGAAAATAGTCAAACAACATTTTCAGAAACTTAAACACCTATTTTTACTGGTTCTTTATTAAAAACTGCTTCAGTCCTGTTTTTTCCTGTTTCACAAAAGGTGCTGTTGACTTAATGTTTCACATGATTTATAAAACTTTAGTTTATTGTGATAACTACAAGTAAAACTACATTTGTAGAGTAAAACTGATCATTTGTAAATCTGTGTACAGCTACAACAGGAATGATCAATTCATGCTCACCCCATATCTAACCAATATTCTTTCTTATCTGCATTCACACTCATTTATTTATACACTCATGCGGTAGAAGAGGATAAGAAAGCAAACAGCCTCACATTGGTATTCATAAAAGTTACAGACGGCCAAACTAAGAGCCACCCAACAAGAGATGAATTGTGTTTTGTTGTTGTAGTTTATTTGGCGCTTGAATGTATGTGATTGTGTGTTTGTGGTTTAAATAAGAAGTGACTCAGGTTGGTTCTGGTGGGGATTTGTGGAGCTTAGTTTCTAAACTGGGTCAGTATTGGCCACATGTAAAGACCACAGGTGACTGAACTCTCATTTCTGTCTTATGTTAACAAACACACACAAACTGATTATAACACAAGTTATAATCAGATTTTAGTGGGATTATAGTTGTTTAGTTCAGCAGTTAGCAGTAGTTTAGTTAGCAGTGATGCCCTCTGCTGTGTGACTTTAAGAGCACATGTTTTTGTCTCTGTTTATGCACATTTATGTACTTTATTAAAGTTTTTGTTTAAAATAAAAAACATGACACGACTAAACATTATATTACGGCCTCCTAATTAATATTCATAAGCTGGGCTCGCGTCACTGGCATGTGTAATTGAGCTGGTGACGTAATCGACATGCGCCAGCAGCGCGGTAAGACCCACGGAAAGAGCAACGCGGGCCTGATCTGACATTTGAAAAGCAAAACAAACCTTTAAATCTGGGTGTTAGTTTCGTTTGTTAGCGCTTTCCAGCTTATTTTCTTGAGACGTTTAGAAGAAGTAAAATAAACTTTTGAGTTTCTTTTTACCCATTTATAAATTTCACTTTAAAGTGCTGTTGTGTATGAAATGTATGCCATATAAATACATTTGTTTTTGATGTGAAATGAAACTATTGCCTTAATGAAAGTCAGTGGGTTTTCCTCTGGTCTGGTCACGTGTTGATGTTTGTTTTTGACTGAATGAAGGTTTTTGGACCTTGTTCACTATGAAGACAAGAGCAGAAGCTAGAAGAGCCTGTGAAGAAGAGGAAGACTCTTGGTGAGGACTCTTCTGATGAAGATGAGGACTCTTCTGATGAAGATGAGGCATCTTTGGACCCTACTATGGTGTGTTACTGTATTCCTTCATAAACATAAGAAACATCATCACTCATACTGAGGAACAGATTAGTATAGACCAATAAAATGTTTACGCTGGAAATGAAATTTACCAAGCATAAAAACAGCCCATTTTGTCTGATGTATTTCTGATTAAAACAAATGTTGTGAGGGATTTTATTTGAATCTTGCATCATTAGCTGTGATTGGTTAAAATGTTGCTGTCATTGACATGTGATTGGTGGGTGTATCTGTTGCTCCTCAGGGTTTTCTGGACAGGAGATCATTCAGGAGATCTTGAGTAAACGTCTCCTGCTGTGTCAGTTTCTTACAGGTATTGTGTGTTTTCTCTTTATGTGAGAATCTCATCCCCCCTGGCAGTTTCATTTTATTGTGTTAGAACATGGGACCATGACTGTATATTACATGACAGAAAATATTTAACAATAATCATAAATGAATTAAAGCTGCGCTAGGCAGGATTTTGCACAACAACAACAAAAAAGTTTTCTTTTTAAAGTATTATTGAAAAACAATCCGTTTCAAACTGTAACTGAAACCTTGCATAGTGCAACGTTTCCATTTCACATCAGTATTACAACTTTAATTTTGTGTTAAAAACTGTAATATTGTTACAGTTTAAATAGTTAAACTAATGTTTAAATAGTTTGTGTTGGTTGGTTAATATTCATGAACAGCAGTTTTATTGCACATGCTCAGTGTAGGGAAATTCCTGGTTGTGATTGGTTGAGTTTCCCAAGGCTGTTAGCTTGATGAGTTCTGACAGTTTTTCTCAAGGATGTGTCTGTTTTTTCCCTCATGAGTTTCATGCCCCTCGTGTCGAGAAGCATCATCAAAGCTTGATACTGTTTCACTCTTACTTTTGTCTCTTGGTTGTTTTTCTCTATTTTTCCCAGACATTGAGTTTTGGAGAACAGCCAGTTTTGACAGCTGTCCCAAATCTCTTTAATGATGGATGTTGAAGCTTTGAAGTTTATTTGGTGATATGAAAGTTTTTTTTTTTAGCCCTGATATTTTTATACAACCATGTCTTAGATGTTTAGAATTAATCCCAGGATCCTCCTAGGAACACATGAAGTTTCTACTGAAGTCATATAATTAGGTGGAAGTCATTAATTATGTGACTAAGAGAAAAGTCAGACACTTTTCAGGGATAATGAAGATGTTTCAGATGAAGAAAGATACTTCTTATGGATACTGTATTGTCAGTTTCAGTGTTATAAAAAGATTGTATTTGGTTAAACGTAAGACACTTTGGTATAATGTCATTTTTTCACCTGATGCCCATGTATGGTGTTAGTCAACAAATGTTGTACCACAAACTGCAGCACCAAAGAATCGCTCGGTTTGTCTACAGTTCAATCTACAATTATTTTTGTTGTGTGCTGTCAGGGGTCAGACATGGACAGTTTTAACACTCAACCAATCGCTCTAAATAAACTGCAGCACATTCTGGAGTACAGGTGCATTGTGGGAGGTGGAGAGCGGCTCTTTCTCCTGGGACTCAGGGTAGGAAATATGTGATGTGGTATTTATATAATTTAGGTTATATGTATATCGTGTCTGAGTCGTGTACTAACAGTTCTGTGTGTGTCTGTGTGTGTGACTGTTCGTTCCCCTCGCCACCAGGGGGCGCTGTTGCTTTCTCAAGAGTCACCAGAGGCTTCAAAACAGCTTCTTCACACTTCAAAGCTTTGACTGAAAATAGCCCCTGTGAGGCGGACCACCGGCGTGTTGGTGCCCACTGGTGTGTGTCTGCGAGTGTCCGGCGTCTTCACAGGAGAAACCCAGCTGACATGTTTTCTGCTTGTCCATGTTGTTCTTCAGAGCTTCACAACTTTTGCTTACAGGTGACAGCGGCAAAAGTTTATTTGAATCTTGTAAATGCTAAAAGATTCCTTCAGTAGAGATTCAGATGTGTAGCCAAAGGTTCATCACTAAAAACAGGAAAGACAACTTTAGTAAACAGTATGACCGGTTGTATTAGACTGCTGCCTGTTCATGATAATATTAAAGTACTAAGAAAGTTTATTCCTTAACTAATGTCGGCTTCATTGTTTGTCTCGAGTGGGTTTTGCTCAAGTGTTTGTACAAAGACTTTTTATTTAGAGACAATTAAAAACACTTTTTTGACAGTACTTTTGTTTCTTTCCACTAATGTGTTTGGTGGGCCTGTTAAGAATTTATCAGGAGATATAATTAGTGTTTTCTGAGACAAAAGGTTGAAATACCAAAAAGAACAATGTTTATTTTATGCTCCATTGTGTCTTGAGGAAACTGACAGGATTTGAGAGTGCTGGCGATAAGACTCTGCATTTGTTTCGCTTGTGTTCAGGATCCACACAATCTGCAGAACAGACCGTTCCAAAGAAGCGTTTGAACAATGAAAACAAACACCAGAGGACAAGAAATACTTAAAAAAAGTTGCTGTCACTTTACTAGGACATAGTGTCTGGTTGATGGGATGTTGCTATGTGGTTGCTAGGGTGTTGCTAGGTTCTTGTTCTTTGATTCATCAATAAAGCCTGGTAGCCCCAGGTATCCGATGTTCTGCTATTTATTTTTTGTGATTTCCATTATTTTTAAAATAAGAATCTTACGACAAGATCATTTACAAGAGTAACAGAATAGCTGTTTTTAACTGGTCACAGTATCTGAGGCAACATTTGTTGTGCCAAGATAAGTTATGAAGTTTAATCTTGGCGTTAGAGATTTGATCTGCAACGGAGAGGATGAGAAAGACATCAGTTTTTTGTTATCATGGATTATAGTCAGTAAGTTGTCATTGCATTTTTCCACTGAAGTCTAAATAATATAAGAGCTGTCAGTCACTGTCACGCTCTTCAGTGAGTCTCATGTCTTCTCTGATGTTTTAGGTTTCTGCTGGTTAAAGGCTGATGGGATAGAGGGAGTCTTTTGTATGCAGGTTTAATGAGACTCTCCCACACTCTCTCTCTCTCTCCATGTCCTGCTTTGAGTTTGTGACTGGAAAGCCAAGCAGAGACTCACCTGAAGGACAATTAGATGGTTTCAGGTAAAGAGATTCATCTGAGGACGTGCCGAGTAACAACACCGGAGGTGTATATGAACACACTCTCTCTCTCTCTCTCTCTCTCTCTCTCTCTCTCTCTCTCTCTCTCCTGGCCAAGACTTGTCATCTCTTGAAAGTGACTGAAGGGCGCTTTACACACACTGCCAGTCACGACCAGCAGAAAGTCCAGATAATATAACAGCACAGACTGCAGGGAATCACTGGTTTATTAAAATCACTGGTTTATTAAAATCAGGGTTAAAGTTCTGCTCACTGGGAAAGTAAAACCATCACCAGCAGAGTGTTAGCAGTACACAGGTGGTGGGTCCGATTGACAGCACATCTCATACACACTGTTTGCCATCTGTATTATTACTGTTTGATGTTTTAATGGAAGTTTAATAAAGCGGATGGAGGGAGGAGTCAGACTCTACCTGCGGATCAAACGCGCGCCCCCGGCGACGCGCGCGCGCTCTCCTCCAGGTGCGCGAGGGTCCGACTCGAGCGGGTCTGATGATGTTCCGCTCCGTCCGCATTGTAAGAAAATAAACATTTCTCAAGTGTTTGAAGTCTGTGAGCCCTGAAGCCGACGAGACCGACTTGGGAGTGACCCGAAGACTTGTTCCAACTCCCGGCAGCTGCCATGGCATCGATCGGGGAGTTTGATCCTTTGAACAGCATCGTACCTGCCACCAAAATCGAGATCACCGTCTCCTGCAGGTGAGAGTTTGTACATGTAAACATCCTTCTGTTTAAACGATATGATCGTGTGCATTGATGTGCATTMATATGCATTGATGTGCATTGATGTGCATTCATATGCATTAATATGCATTGATGTGCATTSATRTGCATTGATGTGCATTCATATGCATTGATCTCTTAAAGGCTGTTTATTGATTGTTTTCTGGTCATTGGAAAGGCAGGTAACTTAATAATGTGTTTGCGTATTTTGCATGATTAGTCTTTTGGATTTGTATGTTGTTTTTGTCATAATTACATTATACAGAACAAATATTGTTAACTATTTAAACGCGTTGCATTGCAATGTATTGCATTTGTTTGCGCTTCACGTTTAACGTTATAGATTCAGCGCCTGGAGGCGATGATACAGGTTTGCTATTAAAAACGAGATGCTTGAGGAAAGATAACAGCCATGCAAACATCACGGTACGAGTCTGGCAGCTTGTGTGAGGTTTGGTTTAATGTGCATTAATCCCTTAAAGGCTGTGTGTTAAAATCTAGTTTGGTCGTAGGTGGAAAAAGGAAGCGCTTATATAAATGTGTCTCAGGACTTAAACGTCATTAATGTTGGTTTTCAAGTTTTTGTTAATTCATTTTTAATGGTCTTCTGATGTTGAACAATCTCAAATGTTCCTGACAGTTTTTGATATTTTCAATGGCTGTATATATTATTATGTGTCTCTGGTCAGTTCAGCTTTAGTAGTGAGTCTGTCTGTCTGTCCTCCTTTCTCTCTGTGACGGATCTCTCCTGTTGGACTGACACCACCGACCACAAACACTTACACACAGTCCCTCCTAAATAATGAATGTGTCAAATGTTGAAACTGTCTGTGTGTTTGCATAAAGCCATCACTTCAGTCACGGCTTGCCCAGATATCAGAGGGAGGTCTTTATACAGGAGACACATCTGTGGTCACAGGCTTCGCCTGCTGAGCGTTCGACAGTAATTTGGCTGATTTGGGAAGACGGGGCAAGAAAATGGAGCAGTGGTACCTCACGGTGCATCTTTCACAGCGGCCTGCAGGGAGAACGCATGAGAATTCATGAAAAATGAAACACAGCAACAAAATGTGCGCAGAAGTGTTTCACTTATAGATGCCCAGCGGGTTTCCTTGATGTCATTCCATGTGGCAGCTGTGGTTATACTGTACCAGGACTGTGTACTAATAGTCATGAGTCTGTAGACTTTATTTATAATGCTTGGCAGAACTAAATGATGTTAAAGTAGCCATGAACTGGAAAATTACAGAAGTCTGTGATGTGATTCATAACATGCATTTAAATATCTAGTGATTAGATCATCTGTAATGTGATATTATGACATTGACTTAGTTAAACAGAAATGATGCATTTAATGACGAAGTACAGAGTAGTTAAAAACTTTACTAGACCTGTCAGATACCGACATTTAAAATGGACGCCACTGACTAGCAACAAGTTAGTCAGAGTGTGTTTGTCATTATGCTGACTAACTGTGAAGCTGTTCACAGGGGAAACCAATTCATCCACACTGTCAGCGTCGACACAGATGACACCAGATGTCGTCGTGTCTCTGATGAGAGAGTCCAGAGAGAAATCAGAAAGGTGTGTGTTAAAGACGCTCCGTTCTGGAGCTCTCAGACGAGGTTTGTTGTGTGTATCAGGGAAAACGTCACATCTTTGTGCCCATATGTTGAGAAGCAACTGCGTATGTATTAAAGATCTCGGCAGTGCAGGAATGAAAACATTGTGCCGTGTTGTCAGACTGATTTCCTTTGAGTAAGAATTCTCACTGTCAGAAACTGAACAGACTCCAGTTATGTATGTCTGCTGTTTTCATTTCTATGTGCATAAACTGATTGTATTACCTTCAGTGTTGCACAGATGAGTGTAGATGAATTTAACCACATTTGCATAAACGTTTAAACAAAGTTGTTACCATGACTAACTCAATGTCGTTCAGGTCACCTTTAACCAAACCTCTGAAGACATCTGAATCCGAGGGATTCCCCTCAGTAGTGCGCACAGGACATGCTCCCTATTGAGATGCCAGAACTTCAGGAGTCATTTGTTCAGCCTGAAACGTGACGGCAGATGTCAGACGGCACCTCCTGGTGCTCAGAGCTGCATCCTGCAGACCAGAGAAGGAATCGATCCTCTGCTCAGCCGGATGGATTAATGAGCTCCGTTCCAGCCCTTCTGTTCACGATATGTTTCTCCTGCAGGACACTATCTGCTGGTTCTCCAGAACCACTCGTCCATCACCGGCCATCCTGAAGCTGGCTGATGTTATTTAAATGCCCCGTCAGAGACTAATAACCCACTGATGGATGGCAAAACCAAACTTCAATCTGTTTTTTGCAGTCAGGGACTCACGAATCATGATTTTTATTACCAAGCGCTCTGGCTTCAAGCCAGACGGTTGAACAAAGTTATGAACAAAGTAATTAGTACATTTTTTATAAAAGATTACAAAGAAATGTAACAATTAGATCAGGACCTGCAAAAGTAAACATGGCTGTTCTGCTTCGGTGTTTGGCTCGATTCAGACAGTACAATACACAGGAAGTGGAGGCATGTTTTATCTGTTATCCAGTGAATGAACAGACGTTTGATGTTCTGTGTGGAATTGAAGCGAGAGATTAATCAGTCATGAAACTGGGTCACTTATGATTTCATGTTGTAACCTTCATTATCAGCGTTCGGCAGAAGAGAGGCTGAATCTCTCATCAGTGAGTCTGTTTGTTTAGATTGAATTACTGTTTCTCTCGGACAGCCGCTTGATTTCTGCAGAGACGGTTTATCAGTTTATAACTGCAGTCATTCTGTTATTGAGCCGTTGTGTGTTTGTCTTTCTACAGGAACCTACTGGATGTTGATACGTTTTCAAGATCTGCACCAGGTCAGTTCTGTTCTGTTATTGTGTGAGATGTTTTCTTCATGTTGTGTGGCTTGACAAGTCTACAGCAGTCAACGATTGAGTTATATACTTAGTTATATAGTCCATACTGCTTTTCAGTGTAAAGTATGTGTACAGCATGCACACTTTCTATATTATTTTCCTGAATATGTAGAACACAACAGAACGAACTCCACTGGGTACTGTATCCCACAATGCATTGCACTGACTGCATCAAATGCCATTTTTTTTGGTTGCAGTTTTAGTACAATTTTAATTAGTGAGCAGTGAGCTAATGTTTCATTTCAAACAGCCAGCGTTTGGATTAGCGTGTGCTAAAGAAACGTTGATGCTGATAATGTTCAGGGTTTGAAATCTCAGTGATTCTCTTCATGGACTCATGAGCAGATCTTTGTTTACTGTTCATAAGGGAAATAAAATGATTTTCCTTCATGATTGAGTTTTTTCTCGGTTGACCGCAGAGCTGAAGCACAGAACATGTTTAGCCTCACATGTGTTCTTATGAATGTTAGTCAGATCATTTATTTTGTTGTTGTCTTAAAAACGAGTTTTTTTTGGCTATTTGCTACATGAAGCTGAAACGTCTCAGGTTTTATATTTTCTCCTCCTTTGTCTTGAATAATCAAAGGACCTTTTGCCTTTCAAAGTGATCTAAGAAGATTCTGATTTATAATTGACTTTCTACACCTGCCTTAGTCAAAGAGGCCCAAATCATATCATTAATCCTTTACCCTAATGCTCACAGCAATCAAACGCTTGACTGAGGTCCGAGCTCAGATTTATCCTGGAACATTTTCTCTCTGCCTAGCAGAGGTCGTACCTGAACAGATGTCTCTCGTTCTCAATGCTGTTTCATCGTTCCGTGTAAGTGATGTGAAATCATGAAACATCATCTGGCCTGTGCAGTAACTGCAGATTTTGAAGACCTGAGAATAATAATCTGGTCGGTCACACCGGTGCCAAACGATTCTGCATGTATAAAGAGTTGCTTAGAATAACATCTGCATCACAAAAGCCAGTTCTGCTGTGTTTTTTTGGCTTAGATTGAATAGATTTTCTTTCTAGTTTCTCTAAAACTGTGCCTCATTCCTAGAGCAATAAGTTAGTAAGACTTACTGCTAGTTTAATTAACATAGTACTGAAGTTAAATGTTACTTGACTTATGGAACATAGATTTGACTCTGTGTGTTTAATGCAGAATTAAAGTGTACAAATAAAGGGATTTTAATAAAAAAAAATTGAATGCATGTATTCACTTAACAGCATTACATTTAAAAGCATATTATGTTAGGAATGTTATGTAGTTCTTGACACAGGCTGTTGGCTACAGGAGCGATGATGGTTTTTATTAAACAGTTATTCCTGCTCTGATCTTCAGCGCTGAAGAATAACAGGCTTGGCAGAAAATGTCTGAATGACCCTGATGTTGTGATGTTTTCTGTGAGATTCACTGATGGATCTCCTGTAGATCTTCATAAAAGCTGAAGGTCTTTGAGGAGAAGATGGAGAGCAGAGGTTCAATGTGCAACTTTTATCATTTCTCAGGAGCTTTCTGGAGTGAATGGAGACCTGACAGGAATGTTTGCAGAAGCAGACATCTACTCGAACCGACACACTTAGAGCTGAGGCCCATTTGTTAGCCAAAGCGTTTCCTGCGTGAACTCTTAAATCACTGAGTGCGTCTCGCACCTGTTGCTCCACAGTTTCTGCTGAAGGGACGCAAATTGAACATGATTGGCTATGATTCATTTCTTCATTTAGATGGTAAAAGACAGCCAATACTTCAACATCTCCATTAGAACAAGTTGCAAGGTTAGAATTTGTGTGTTTATTGAGTGATCTTTGTGTGTCTCTCCCTCTCTCTCTCTCTCCTCTCTCTCTATCTCTCTCTCTTGCTTTGTCTGAACATTAATTATTTCTGTTTATGTTGACAGTGGTTGTGCTGTATGTTCAAGGAATTGGCACTAAGGAATGGAGAGAGGTCAGTGTGTTTTAGTTTATAAACTCTGATGCTCTGATGTTGGTGTTTGATGTGACCATGTTATTGCTGTTACGTTATATTTTAAGCTATAATTTTAATTATAGATAATATTAAATGCTTCAAATGTTAGAACCCTGTATTGAAATACCTAAAGCTTTCAAAAATGTCTCCTCACTTTTTTCAGTTTGACCTTATAGGCATGTAGTGTATTGTTAGAAATCTGCTCTTTTCTGTCTATTTCTGACACCCTGCGTGTGAAGTGAGGTTTTCTGTTCTTTGAAGGACTTATGTAATATTTCTACCCTCCTCTACCTCCACTGCTGGTGCAAAACACTTGCTGGAAGATAAAGACCACAGAATTGATTTAGAGAAGATATTTTGAAGGACGTTATTTTACCAAACAACAGTGGCACCCATTGACTTTTAATGTATGGGCACAACACCACTGTAAGATTTCTCAAAAGATCTTCTTCTGTGTTTCATAGAAGAAATAAGTCACAGGTTTTAAATGTGAGTAAATGATGGAAAATATACATTTTTGGGTCAATTATCCCTTTAATTATAATCTGTTCAGATCTGGATTCAAATGTTTGACCTTCAGTGTTTTAGAACCGTCTCTAGACGACTGTTTTGTCATCACAGTTGTGTTGCTAATTGTGTAAAACCCTCTTGCTGTGATGTGACTGAAGACATCAGCTGGTTCTGGAGGAACTTTCTCAGTGTGTTTCCTGTGCGAGAACGCTGGACAACACAGACGGTGCTCCAGACTTCTCCAGGGGAATCTAGGTTCCAGATGGCATCCTGAAATCTTTCCTTTGCTTTTATACAGCTGCTGTCTATCTAGACCCCTCGCTGTTCACCGTGCATAGCATTCCAAACAGATAACGTACGGTAGAGATCCAACAACGTCTGGAACTTCTCCAGATCTCCAGGAACAGATAATGGAAAGTGTGGACAGTAGGTTGATGGGAGGAATTATGTGTCTGAGGCTCTAGAATCAATAGTTCATTATTGTGTTCCTCTGAAGATTCCCGCTGATGGAAAACACTGTCTGATTGCTGCAGGGATGAGTTCTCTGGCAGGAGCTCTGCGTTCACAATCACACTGGGATTGTATTCCTGCCCCACTTTCACACTCTTGGGCTCTTCTGAAGCTCCAGACAGGCGAGAGGTTCTGCGTTTTTTAGGCTTTGGCACGCAGTCGTTTCTTCTCTACAGCTTGTGGAAAATCGCAGGTTTTTGAATACAGTTGAATAATTAATATTAGCCTCATTTATGTTCTCTGTTCGTTAAAAATCATGTTCTGGTTTAGATGTCTGAAGATGGTGGTGTGAGAAATAATGACTAGATGGTAAAACATCTTTACAGTTTGTATCAGGCTGGAAGAGTTCACTGATGTTTAAAATGTAAAATGCATTGCAGTATTACAGAACCTGGACTGAATGAGAACATTTGTGTGATGTTGTATCTTCTGGTTTAGTTTGGTAGAACAGAAGTGATCGACAACAATCTGAACCCAGACTTTGTGAGGAAGTTCGTCTTGGATTATTTCTTTGAAGAAAAGCAGAACCTTCGTTTTGACGTGTAAGTGAATGATGACATTTATGAAAAGCTGTTGAAGAAGATCAAGAAAGTAGCTTCTGATGTCCTTTAGTTCAGCAGATCATACAGATGTTAATATTTAAAACACTTTCTTTTGTCACAGATACAATGTGGATTCCAGAAGCTCAAACATCTCCAAATATGTAAGAAAACAAACGTTGTCTCAGATGATATTTCTTAAACATTAACACAGCGCTTCTCAACCGGAGGTCGTGACCCAAAAATGCATCCCAGGTCCCATAGTAGCAAAATATATGAGCGTATCTTTATCATCGTGGATGTCTGATATTGAGATACCGCTTGATGCTGAGGGATAAAATCTTCCCCTGAGGCAAATCCAGTTGAGAAACGCTGTGCTAATGAACCGTGATGCAATGCCTGGTAATTTTACTCATGCGGACAAAATTAAGTTGTTTTGATGTTTTTCTGCTACAATGGACGCGGATGATAGAAGGTAGAAGTTAAAATGAGTGTAAAATATTCTCTGCACGGTTTCAATGTCATGCTAAAAATAGCTATGATAAGAATGCAATTTCTTTTTATTTCTCATTCTTTGAAAAACTTGATTGTGTCAGTTGTATTTGATTTTTCGAGGCGAGTTCAAAGCCCCAAACACTCTGTGTCCTTCAAAACCGCACGAAACCGCCTGTCGTAGTCTTCACACTCTCAGTTCTTTTGTCTTGTCATTTTATTTCTTTATTTTTTGCCTCGCCTCTTGTATGCATTGATGCATCACCCTTCCATTGCTTAGAGTTTCATCAGCCGACCTCACCTGTCTTTGCACACAGTGACACTGTAAGCAAGGTGAGTCCTCATACCTCATACCTCTTACTGAGATTTCCAGACGCGACTGTCACTGCTGATCTGTGTGTTTGCCGTGGGAAACCGCAGGACTGTGAGATTCACCTTATTTCTCTCCCGCAGTCGTTTCTGGGACAGATGTTTTGCACACTGGGAGAGATTATTGGCTCGTGTGGATCAAGACTGGAGCGCACGCTTTCGTAAGTCCACGATTGTTTTTCACCCTTGAAATAGCGTTTAAGAATCATCTCACCTTGAAATGAATGTTCTGTCATTGTTTTCTCCCCCTCACGTTGTTAAAAAAACTTTTTGGGACTTTTTTTTGGAAGAACATCTTGTCTGTGTGAATGAGGAACCAAAGTTTCCAAGCTCCAAAATGACTAGAAAGCACCATGAAAGATTTTCAAATGACCGGTAAATTTCAGTTCCTCTGAAGTCATGTTCCTCTGAAGCTAGTTTCACGTTTATGGTACAATTATGGTATTTATGGTCATTTTGGAGTTGGACGGGCCCTCGTGTGTTTTCACAGTATAGAAAAGAGTCACTGTATGTTCTTCAAATGAAAAACATTGATGTTTGGAACAGCGTCAAGGTAAAAGAATTTTCATTTTAAGTGACCTTTTCTTTTAAAGAAGAAACAATACCGTGGAAATGGCTCTTTAAAATTCTCAGCTTCAAAGATTTCTTTTCAGGCCCACAGACCTAAACCGCATTCAGACAGAAGTTCATTTCATGGCCCAACTGAGCTCATTTATTAGTAAACGTCTTCCTGATAATTATGACACAAAGGTTTGAGGAATTGGACTTTTTTGCACAGCTTGTGGTTTGAATCTTTCACAGTCTCTGGCTTTTTGACGCCTCTTCTAAAATCGATGCTCTGAACCTCATTGATGGTTCTTACAGGGGTTTCCTCAAATCAGACCTTCTCTGACCTTGTCAGTGGAGAGCGGTTGGGAAAATGAAGGGATGGGAAACTTTGGCAGAGGTTAAAAGTGAAACTCATTAAAGCTTGTGGCATTTTAACACTCAGATACAAGCTGCACAGTCCAGCGTATCTGGGTCACACTTAAGATCTGTTTCAGTAGCACAACAGGACGAGAGAGATGGTGCCTTCAGAGGGATCTTATTTGCATTTGACCTTGTGAAATAGAAACATGAGTTTTTACTAAATCAAGTAAAGAGTGTCATATTCAAACCCAGGTTTTGTTACTTTTAAATGTGTAACACTTACTGTAAAGTAACTAAGACATTCAAACATGCATACAGAAATCATTATGTGTTTCTAAGGCCAGTAGAAGAAACTTGTGATTTAAGTTTTAAAACTCAAAAATCTCAATATATACTTACTGATAAATGATCATTTATGTTTTAAAATGTTTGCATGTGTTTAATGCATAAGAAGTTGATGAGATGTTTCACATTCTGCACAAATGTCATGCTTGAAATGTTATTTCTGTGCTTATGTGCACACAATGACTGAAATGTAAACCTGTGTAGGAGCCTGAAACTGTGTGACTGAGCCTCCTAATAGCATGAGAAACTGTAAGTTGTCTCTAATTGCTCATTTCCCCCAGAGAGCATGCGGTACAGCATGCATGCGCGCTGCGTCGCAGGAAGGTAGACGTGGAGCTTTCTGACGCGCGTCTGAGAGCGACACAGCGTGAGGTGATGAACAGTAAACAGGTCGTCTCCTCTGGCCTTTGTGTGGCGCTTTCCTCTGCTGTGACGCGAGGAGACTGTGGATTAGCGGAGAGGTTGGCGGCATGTTTTAGTAGGTCAGATCATCTTAAAGAGCCGGTGGGCAGGTACTATACCGCACCGGGGTGGAAGTGTGGAAAGAGAGGTACTACTCTTTTACCTGCTGGTTTCTATGGCAACCCACCAAGACTGGGTTTCATTTACACAGTACCGCAATGGGCATGTGCATCTAATTCCCTCTGTTTTCATAAGATAAGACCAGGGAGACCCGAGGACACCGGATGCCACAGGGTGTTCTGAGAAGGGCTCATTTACTCCACGTGAGCGCGGTGGATTTCAGGAGGAAGTGTGCGTGGTTAGATGAGAGCCGCAGACTGCCAGTCACAGCGACATATTTTTAGACAACCTGCTTTCAGTGCAGGAATGTTTGAGCGTTTGAGACGAGAGACTGCAGCTCTGTAGAGTAACAGGAGTTGTCGGTATTTTGGCTAAGAGGTTTGAAACTGTGGCAGAACAGAATCTGTTCAGTATTAATGTATGAGGACTGGAAATATTTTCAAATGAGCTCCTGAAATTTGTCACATGCAGGTATAAACAGTCACTGTATCAGACGAGGGTCATTTGTCAATGGCTGAAAATACACACATACACACACACACACACACACACACACACACACACACACACACACACACTGAGAGTCTAATTAGCTAAAGAGAAACATTTTTCAGTGAAAATACCTTCAGTTTTGGAGACTTTCATTAGCGCTGCTGTCACACGTTACACTGAGATGTATGAGGAGGAAGTTGATTCAGATACACTGACAAAAACTCTCCTGTCACTATATTGTCAGGTTTGGTATGGCCATATATTTTCCTTTTTAATGTGTTTAATGACACTGATCGATTTATAAAAGGGTTGGTTTACTCACGTCATTTCAAACCTGTACAACGTTTTTGTTCCTGGAAAACACAAAAGAAGACATTTTGAAGTAACCAAACAACACTGGCACCCACTGACTTCCATTGTATGGACACAAAAAAACTGAAACGTTTCTTAAAAGATCTTCTTTTGTGTTTCTCAGAAGCAAAAAGTTGTTTTGGAAATATGTAGGTGAACTGTCCCTTTTTGCTTACGTGTCAAATACAGATTTTTATATAGCAGTTCTTGAAAGAAACTGTCAAAGCTACAATAAAGTCACAGTAACAGTAAGTTTGTGTTTCTCTGGCATTGGAGTGATGGACCACACACTCCAGATGAAGAACTGAAATCTCCTCCAGCAGGCGTTTATCGGTGGGTAACTGCTCTGGTCTGCAGGGCTGTGCTGTGGTTTGAGTGATATGAGGAGCAGGAGAAGTTTGCAAGCAGTTAACCTGACCAATGCAAACTCAGTTAATGCAAGCTCACTAAAATCCACCGTTTTGCTGTAATTGGCCAGCTTACTCCAGCGAATGTTGTCATGGCTGGACCCGCGGCGCGCTTCAGCAATGCCCTGCGTCGGGTTGCCATCTCTCAAACCGTATTTTTAGATGCCTGAGTGTTTTAGAATTCATCTGTATGAGACACTGATTCCATTTGGTCCAAAAAACAACATGATTTTGTTACATCTGCATGCAGGCCGGAGGACTGTGTGATAAATGGCAGTAATATTGCGCGAGAGGCAAAGTATTTTACCTCAGTTAATGGCTGTTGTTAAGCACGACATCAAACGGGTAACAGCAGTTTGATAAAAGACACGTTCAGTACCTGCTGAGGCTCAATGTGTGCCGCAGATATGAGCGATATCTGAAATTGTATGGGTTGTTGAAATGGCGTGCTATTACTTCTCTGAGCGAACAGAATTTCACAGAGTATGAAATGTTGTATATCTCCTGCATTGCAAGACTAAGGGTGGGATGTGTATCCACTTGTAAACACCTATATGTCCCAAAACATCCTAGCAACCTCCCACAACACCCTAGCAACCTTCCAAAACACCAAAGCAAATCCTTGGCAACCACCTAAAGCATCATATAGCATATTTTATATACAAATATAAATTCACGTTATGCAGTCACAGGTTTGTGTCAAAGCAAATCTTCAGAACTTTTATTGGTTTATATATTGTTGGTTTTGAAGGTTCTTTTGACACCGTGTTGGATGTTCTGTGTTCTGGTTCTGATGTTTTTGGCAGTGACAGTAAAACCGCAGGTTTAAGGATTCAGATAAGATCTGGAAACGTTTTTGTTTTTTATCTGTCAGATGTGCTGTGTTTGAAAAATGACTGAAGAAAAGAAACTGTATTTTGTGCCTAAGAGCATGAAAAGTGTTTTTTATCTCCACTCAAAGATTATCTGAGTGCAATCTTAATCCAATAAAGACTTTTCATCTCCATGTTAAATGTCATTCATTAAACGCTATTCATTTATTGCTGTTCATTTCATTGCTGTCAGTCACTGGTTTTATTTTTGTCTCTAGACTCTTTTCTGCACTGGTGTGAATTTTTGTTGCTGTGCAGCAGCACACATGGGCTCTCAGCTCATGTTTGTATTGTATGGAGACCAATGTGCTCTAAATCAACTCTGTTTACATGCTTGTTTTTTATTAATTTTTGTTATACACTTGTTTGTTATTCCAAAAGGAAACACAGATTTAACATACAGTCAGTGAATATGTGATTGTCTTTTTGTGTTTGTGTAGTTTCACCGCTTCATTGTGTCTCTCAGTTTCACTCGTTTTAGGTGAATCAAATTCTTCAGTCACTTAAGTGTCTGTCATTACTGCCAGAGGAACCAAATCGTTCTGCTAAAAGCTCTTAACTGCAGAAAGAGCCTCAGACGCTTGTGAAAAGACCTGAAAACTGAATCGTCTTGTTTGGTCTGATTTTGAGTGGGCTTGTGTCGCGCTTAAGACACGACTTTACGAGGGGTCGACTGAGCTCTCATCTTTAAAACGTTACCCCACATTTAATCAAAAGTTTAAGAGTGTTTATCTTGTTTTCTCCAGGGGCATTCCAGGGAAAAAATGCGGGAACATTATCTTCACAGCCGAGGAACTCAGCAATTGCCGGGTTAGTACAATAGCATGCTAACACACACACAGTTTATGTGAGTTTATGAAATCTTTTTTCAAGCTGAATGCCTTAGGTGTCCTCAAAAACTGCAAACCGTAGAATTAAAATGAGACTTAACGTTGAAAATAATAGAATTATTAATGTTGAAAAAACACAAACTCAAAATTCTCCTAAAATACTTGCATTTATAAATCTTTGCTAAAACTATATTTTATAAATATATTTAGAAATTTATGTGAGATCTGATGGTACTGTTTACTCTCTTCATTATTTTGACCTGTTTGTTTGAATCTTTTGTTTATCCATCACTCTCTCATCATCATCACTCTCTCATCATC
>JBAJNP010004653.1:0-32544 GCA_036877545.1 Yasuhikotakia modesta | reverse complement strand
TGTGTGTGGTGTGTGTGTGTGTGTGTGTGTGTGTGTGTGTGTGGTGTGGTGTGGTGTGTGTGTGGTGTGTGGTGTGTGTGTGGTGTGTGTGTGGTGTGTGTGTGTTGTGTGTGTGGTAGCTTGCAGTGCTCTGGCTCTGCTGAGAGAACAGGCTGCAGTTTCATTGCCCAGCACGTTGCTCAGCCAGGAGAGGCTGATTCGCAGAGCTGCAGGACTCGCCCACTTTTTGTCCAATGAGGTGGCCGTGGCGCTGGTAGGTCTGCGCCGCCGTCACATGTACATCAGCACCATCTAGTGATCCAACGTTAAAGTGTTGGCAGAGCGCAAAGCATGTGCGTCCTGAAACGTGTTTAAATGGGCACGTGTGGAGCCTGGGAAAACAATGCGATGATAAAAATACAGGCAACACAACGCAATGTGTTGCTACACCACACAGAAAGTTGTGATATTCAGTATTTACTTGTGTTTTTAATATGACTTGTAGATCTGTTTTAAGTAGTGTGATGGTGACCTGCAAAACCGCAGTGGATGTTTCTGTAAGGTTGTGTAAATTGCTCTCTCTCTCTCTCTCTGTCTATCTATCTCTCTCTGTCTATCTATCTCTCTATCTATCTCTCTCTCTCGCTCTCTCTCTCTTTTTCTCGTGTCTTTCCTCTATAGCCTTGCCAGACATTATACCAGGTGTTGCATGAAGCTGTGACCAGATTAATTGAGTACGGGGTGCTGATAGTGGCAGAGGTGAGCTGCTAACCTATTCTGAATCATTGGGGTTTTTGTGGGTTCAGTGATAGTCTAGATGTAGAAATATTGTGCAATATTTGCACAAAGGGAGTTTTAGTGGGAGATTTCCCACCAAAGCCAACAGTGAGGTAACTTAGTTCAACATAAATTGAATGTATGTTGTATTCATAACTGGAAAAAGTAATATGAATAACAGCTCGCTGACTCGGATAGATAACTTGAACAATACCTGTAATACCAATACAGTACATTTTTTAATTGTCTTTTTATTATCTATTATCTTTTTAGTAAAGAGTACATCAACACATTTTTTGTTTTTTAATTAAAAAGTTTATAAAAGTTTATAAAGTTTTATTGTTGTGTATTGCATTAAGCGTTTACACAAAAACTACCACATGAATTTGAAAGAGAAATGAAGAAAAGAGAAATAAAGAGGAATTAAAGGTTGATTGTGGTTTTGCGTCCAGGAAGACCAGGAGGAGTTAAGCCCGTCTGAGGAGCCCTGGCCCAAGAAGTTTCCAGAGGCTCTCACCTGGAGAAGCGATGAAGAAGATGAAGACAGTGACTTTGGAGATGAGCAGCGAGACCGTTACCTGAAGGTCAACCAAAAACATCATCAAAACTCAGAACATCAGAACACTAAAACATCAAGAGAAAAACGATTCAAAACGGGAATAGTTCTTCTCGTAGAAACTACATATACCCACTCATGTTCGAAACCCACACAGTGATTTGATCTGTAATAACTGTAAACTGTGACCTTTAAAACCACCTGTGATTCTCTCTGAAGCCTGTTGTGATTGTATGTGATTGTAGGTGAGCTCATCCACTGAGCACCAGGAGTTTTTTGTTTTCCTGCAAAGGATTCTGACTCCGGTACTGGAGGCCTACAGTGGGGCAGCAATCTTTATACACAGCTTAAGTTCACCCATGTCTGAGCGGGAATACACCCAACAGCTTTTCAAATATCTGCTGACACGCACAGAGAGAGGCGTGGCTGCGTACGGTGAGTAACCCACTTTTATTCTGTCAGCGCTCGTGTATAGTGAATAAATGTTTTTTCCCCATTCACAGAATTAGTTTGTGGGTTTAACGGTAGTTTTGTGGTGGTCTGGATGAGCCAATAGTTTCCATTTTCAGTTCACTACATTTTTGGTGACCTGTCCAAAAAAATCTCTATTTAAAAATTGTTACTAAAACAATAATGATTAAAACATTGACATTTTATTATTAATACCAATAATAATACAAACAATTTTTATCATTTGTCATCTAGGAGAGAGTGCCACACACTACCTCGTGAAGAATACAGTCAAAACATTTAAAGACCTGGGGGTAAGTAAACAAATTCTTGTCTAATCGCAATAATCTTTATTTATCCAGTAGTCTTGCTCTGCTAAGAAGCTGTCAACGTACAGATCTCTGTGCGAGTTTGAAGCGATCACGTGACCTGTGATTGACAGGTGCTTAAAGAACGACGAGAGGGCGGCGTGTGTCGCGTGGAGCTGAGCGGCACTTTCTTACCTCAGGACAACAGGAACAAACTCCTGCAGTACATTCTGGGTTTCGGCCTGCTGTGAGCCATTTGCTGGGGCCACCAAACAGCCGTCCCAGCCGTCCCTCCCCTCTGCCACCCACTCAAGGGCTTTTAACTGGCTAGTCATGACTCATAGGTGCTACTCTAAGGAAAGCTTTACCTGGAAGTGCCTTCACCAAACACCTCATAATAGACTCCAGTTAGTCTTCCCACACTGTTTTCCGTTAGGTACTAGTTAGTGATCAACTACAGATTTTACTACTCTCTTTAACTGTAACAGAAGCTTCTACTGATGGCGAATAACTGTACTACATGTGCCAGTGAAAGCCCTTGGTTTTCATCTAAATCTTTTTCTCTCATTTTTATGCATCGATCTGTCTGGTTTTAGTTTTTAACTCGAATGTGACCGTTCATGAGAGCGGTTTGCCTTTAGCGTTAGCAAACATACTTCAGTAAGGTTGTGACTAGTGTGTTGAGATCTGAACAGATTAAATCCCGTAGAAAAGAAATGTATTTGCTTTCATATGAACTTTTATTTGATGTTTTGCAAACCCGAATGACTTTCACATAAAAAGGAAAAGTGTGCCCACTGTATTTAAATATAATGTAAATTAAGCTGTCAAAGCCATAACATCGACAAATAAGCAGTGGCCTAGGATACTCATAAAACATTCCTTTTTTCCACAAAAAAAACAAATTAATACATGTTTGTATTGACACAGACCTGAGGGAAGTTGTGACTTTTAAACAGTCATAACTGCCTGTTAAAATGACCGTTGCGGTCATTTGGTCAGTACTGTTACTGTTTTGGTCAGTAACCTTTAACACCTTTAAACAACACTTGCAATCACTATAAAATGTCTTGTGGCAGAGGTTGAAAAAGAAGCGTAGAGTCTCAACTGTGACTCATTCTGAGACAGTGAGGAACTAGCAGACATGTGCAGCTGGCTTCCTGGGCGGATGTGTAGTTACTGTCACATTATTGTGAATTATAAAGCATAATATATACCTGTAATAGCTTTGGCAGGCCTGAAATATTACTGGAACTTGAATGCGTTACCTTGGCCTATCCTAATATAATTGTTGACAGATGTTATCTGTAATATTAAAAGATTGTTACCCTGCTGCCAAGCACTTTTATTCCCTGATTTGGATTTGCCATTATATTTTGTTTTGAATCATCTGCAGTTAGATTTCTGTACATTCTTAAGTGTGTGTGCATGCGTGTACTGTGTCTGTAGAATTGTATTAACTGTATTTATGCCACAAAGCACCCAAAATAACAAATAACAAGAATGCTAAATAGAATTCCTAAAAATGCAGTCCTGTGTTTTTTATTGTTGGTTACAAACGTTTCACTAACGGTATCGGTCCCCGTTTGCTTTAAAAAGATGAAGAAATCTTTTTAAAAATCTTTAAATAGCTTATTTTGGTTTATTTCCCACATGTACTGGTTTGTAACTATTTGCGATGGTGAGTAAATGACAGAATTTGAATGACAAGTTTTCAGTTTTTGTTCAGGAAATATTTTCTGTTAAGTTACAGTTTTCTATCAGGTTTTCGGATTTTTGCTTGTTTGTTTTCGCAAGTCAGAAAAGTAATAGCGAAACGTTATATATAAAAAACTGTTAAATCATAGCATATAGGTCTTCCCCCGTTTCATTTTAGTTTGCATAAAAGTACAGAATGAGTTTGATGATGGAAGCGTCTGTATGTCATTACGTCAGCTAAGAATCATGAAAAAGTATGAACTGAACCAAATGCATAAAACGAAATCGGTTTCATCATTTGTACAGTGACTGCAAACAGTCAAACGAAAACTGTATGGAGGTGTTTGGCTGAATGATGTAATTGAACCAAATGCATAAAACGAAATCGGTTTCATCATTTGTACAGTGACTGCAAACAGTCAAACGAAAACTGTATGGAGGTGTTTGCTTGCTTTGTAACTGTGTGTCTACGGAAATAACGTAATGGTGTAAAACTGAGAAAATGAAAGGTCAATGAGTGAAATTTAACAAAGGTTTTTTTTGTAAGAATGTGCCGTGCATACACGCACCTGTGATATCTAGATATATATGCATAATTACATGCATATATATCTATATGCATGTAATTATATCAAATTAAAAAAATATATATCATATATCAAAAAAATATATCAAATTACATTTGAAATAGTAAATAATGTGCCAAGAAATAAAAATGAGGAATTGTTCTGGGAAGAGAAAGCGGCGGATCACCAGGAGGGAGAGAAGCAAGAAATAGTGCACAGAGAAATCAAAGGGATGTCTTCTTGCAAGGCTGCCCAGCTTTTTATTCAAGGAAATAGTGGGGCAGCGGGTTGAAGGGAGAGCGGAGGAAGTCGGCAGTAGAGAAAAATGGTGAACAGGGTGGAGAAAACTAGGAGACCAGAAGCAGGAGGCTGGGAGAGATGAAACCAACTGGCTGGGCAGACAGGAGTTGAAAACAGCATGTTGTCATGTGCTACTGTGCTGGGACAGGCCCGTCCTAGTTCAGTCCTCATTCTTATATGACCGCAAAAAATCCCTTTTAACACCTTGCTTATCACACAGTTTGTTTGCAGATGGTTTGCTTAATCTGTGATCTACTGGTCTAGCCGGTGGTCAAATGATTTATCACATGGTCTCCAATCCTAAGCATCTGATGAGTGGCCAAGTCCCCTTTAAAACCACCAAACAAAACAAAATCTAGCTGTAAGACCAGCTAAGACCGGTTAAGCTGTTTTGTAATATCCCCAGAGAGGAAGAAGTGTGTACTGTCTCAAAGGGAGGATTTTTAGGGAGGTCCTATTAAGGAGGACTTCAGCAGGAGGAGAGATATCAAAGAACTCAACGATGCTCAAGGAACCCACTCCTGAAGAGACCTGACAGCTTGACCACAATGAAGAACCAAAACAGAAGTTTGTCTGTTATTCTGCCCAATAACATACAACTGAACATCACTGTTGGGGTGAGTATCTGGAGATATTTAATGTTATATTTGTGTGTAACTAATTCAACATCTTGTCATTAGCATCTATGTAGGCCTTTGTAGCACCAAAGGGTGCATCTCAAAAACAAACAACCTGAAAAATAATAAAAGTGTTTGTTGCTTTGGATGTAATTATGGCCAAAGTAATAAGTGTATATGTGTTCTATAGCCTATATACGAAATGAATTTTGTGTAGTATAAAGTTATTTGTAGCTGGTGGATGTTGCTTTAAAATAATGCCCTGTCTGTTGTTTGTTTTATTGCTCATCATGTTTTCTAGGTAAAGGAGAGAGGACAGGATGTTTTTAACCAGTTGTCTGAAATACTTGGAATCACAGGGGTTCATGTCTTCGGTTTGAGTGTAGTGAAGGGTCTGTGTGGTTTCTTTGTTTGTTTGTGAAAGTGAAACTGTAAAGCAAGCTTTTTATATTATAATGAGATGAAGGCTGAAATAACGGCTGTGTGAAGTAAATGCTAGGTTGACAGAAAACGAGAATGAAGGGAGTGAGAGACTTTGTTTGTGTAAACCAAGGGTCTTTAACAAAGGTCCTGATGAAGGAATGCATTCCTGTCATTATTGATGTCAAAGTCATATTATAAATTATTGTAAATAGTATTTTATTTAATTAAATGATTGTTTACGTTAAAATAATAGCTTTTTTAGGATGTAGGGTGAATTGTCCCGCAAACCAATGAATGCCAGTGAAATTATAAACCAATCAAAGCTGTACTGCCATGTGATCAAAGTCATGTGACCTAATATCTGTGCCGTTATAAATCAAGCTTAACATAGTAATGTACTACAGATATCGAAATGTCCCATATTAGGGCAGTCCACCTTGTGCTGCATAAAATATGGATGCTTTATCCCTGACTGTACTTGGGCTGATAAAATTTAGAGATGCCTGGTCTAAATTACAGTAGGCTGTTAATACATTGTTCTGTTTTTATTTCGCTCAGGCAACCAACTTTTGTTCCTGGATCTAGAGCAAAAACTGTCCATGTACCTCCCAAAATCCTGGAGAAAGAACACATTAAAGGTAATATCAATGAGAAATAAAACTATAGACTCATGCAACAGTTTCTTACTGGAACTAATATCTTCAGGATTTGTTTGTGTGCAGGTCTGAAGCTCTGCTCTTTTTGAGTGTTTTATACATTTAATTTCAAGCAAATCATATTCCAATTAATATATATGCTTTAAATAATGAAAGTGATTTGAATAAACCTTCACGTTTTTATGCTACGACTAATGATTTAATATTAATCTGTATTGAAACTGACTTTAGCCTCTATATCCATGAAGACAGGGTGAATCATGCCTCTTCATGTCATAACTTTAACTTAACCTAACCTCACCCTTCATTCTGTACCTAAACATGGACCCTGTGTTGTCATACTGTTAATGAAAGAAGATATCCTCTGAACTAAATGTTGTTGTGTGGAAATTCTCATAGTTTACGTATCTATAGCTTAACTAATCAGAATCATGAGGTTTGACATAATAATAATTTTCTTATCTGTGTTAGACTGTAAGAACTGCGGTATTGTATGTGTGAGGGTAACAGTCTAGGAACTATTACTGCATCTGTGAATTCTGGTCTTCATTCATCATAACCCAATCAACGGGTCTTACCTGAAAATCACCTACACTAACAACACAAATAAACCTAAATCTTAAGTCATGCTCGGCACACGAGAAAGAGTCACTTCTAGTGAGTCATGTTATTTACAAGAGGAGACATTTCAAAGGAATTTTGAATCACATTAACTATTATCAGAGTCTGTGTGCTTCTGTTACTTGCCTAAAAAAGCGAAAATGAAAAAAAAATCTTTGTCATAAAGGCTTTCTACTTATTCTCAAATTATTTACTTTCAGGAGAAAGTGTTTGTCTACCTTAAGGTTCAGTACTTTGTAGAAAACGCTCATCTAATTTTGTAAGTTCACACATTTGCTTTCGTTAATTTTTCCATTGATGTTTCAATCAGTTCAAAATCAATATTAGCATAAATGAGACGTAAACAAATTTTATTGGTTACAGTTTAATGTGTAAACAATGTTGTAATCCGAAACTGCTTGTTTCGTTCGTACAGAAACGGAGAGGCCCGTGAGTTGTACTATACTGAGATGAAAACTCGAGTTTCGAGTTCTTCGTGTTATGAGCAGGAAGGAATGTTCTTCCAGCTGGCGGCGTATGCGCTGCAGGCAGAACTCGGCGATTGCGCACCGGGAAAGTCAGCATATTTCAGGCCGCAGGATTTTTTCCCTTTTTGGGTGAGGCTCTTTTTTTATAGTTGGCGGTATTTCTTTATTTCATTTGTCTACAAAACTTGTTCTGCAGTTAACAGTGACGCTAGATACTAACATACTCACGTGCGGTTGATACACAGATCATACAAAGACGTGGGAAAGACTACATTCTTGAGGAAACTCCAGCCCTGCACAGAGAAATCAAAGGGATGTCTTCTTGCAAGGCTGCCCAGCTTTTTATTCAGGAAGCTTTTAGACTGAGGGATGTTCCTGTCACGATCTATTCACTTCCTAAAGTCAGGCGATGTGTTTACAAGTTCACCATAATCATACAGCAACACGTTTCACTACCAATTTTTCATCTCACTTTTTTCACTGTTTTATGTTTATCCTCTCATTTCCATGGCATTACATTCCTGCTGCCCCAGGGGAAGAGAACACAAGAAGGTTGCGTTCTCCTGGGCGTAGCTTCAACAGGACTGCAGATATCTGAGGTAACCTAACCTGACCTTTACAATAATGACACACCACACGTTAAAACTTAACACATTAGAAGCATCACGTTAGCACACATTATTTGCATAAGGTGTGTGTGTGTGTGTCTGTGTGTTATGTTTACTCTTCAGATGCTGAACGGAGAACTTCGGTTTCTATATGATTTGGCCTGGTCAAGCATTCACTCTGTTACCTTCCAGGTGCTGCTGTTACTTTATAATGTCCATACATACTTCACTGCATACTTGAATACAGCAGAAATAATAAGCACTGTATTGTGTAATTTCCAACATGCTAATGATTTTACCACATCTGCATTATGGTCTGCGGTTGCACTACAGGGCAGGAAGTTTGAGATTCGAGCAGATGGCTTGAAGGGAGGAAAGCTGGTGTTTCAAAATCTGTCTGTCCTCCATTCTAAACACTTACTCCAGCACATAAGCAACAACCATCAACTGCATCTCAACACAAAGCTCTCTGTCACGCAGTTTAAGGATACAAAAGGTCTGGGTCAAACAGTTCTAAGAAAAAGAGATGTATGGTTTGTTGTGGTTTACATATACTGCACATATATTGTTCTGAAAACACTTTACAGTCCGGTTTGTTAATGCATTTAAATATAGTTTGTACTTTTTGTAAATTGTACAGTATTCATTAATCTTGGTAGTTAAGAATTTCAAGAAAAAAAATCCTCCAAAAAGTCCTTAATGGTAGTTTCCACTAGTGGCAGGGTGTGTTGTGTGTAAAAATGGCATTTTTAGTAATGACATTTATATGAATTTTCACTCTCTGTTCAGAGACAGGCACCTACAGAGAGATATATGTCACAGATATACACAGAGCTGATATGAACATGGAGGACAGTGAGGATGAACTTCCTCCGCTGAAATTTTTCTTAGACAAAATGCAGAACCAATCCCGCGGCACCTTCTCTGTTCTAAACTTCGGGGAACAAGATTGTACAAGCATTTTAGAAGGTAAAACTGAAGAGTGTGTGTGTCTGTCACATGTATATATTGATGCATAAGTATATAATTCACACACACACACACACACACACACACACACACACACACACACACACATATATATATATATACATATCACACACATACACATGTAGATATACAGTATATATTTTTATATTGTTATATATATGTTGTTTTTTGCATTTGCAGGATCTGACATCACAAACAACACTTATGGATTAGAGATGTGTGTTGATGAACCTTTGGAGATGTTAGTAGATGATCCTGAGGTGTTCATTCATTTAGTTGAGCTTATGGAGGGTGTATCTGTGGATGGTGCTTTGCATTGTCTTTAAGGACAGCTCAACAGGAAGTGGTATATACTCAGATGCTGCAAACGTTACAATGTCACCAAAGGACACCAGTAATAATCAAAATAGCTTCACATTTGTTACAGTAAATTTAAACAACACACAGTATTGTCAGTTGGTAAATAGGCAGTAGTTTCCTGGTAATACCTGATTATATTTATATGTGCCCCAGGTTCTTGTATGATAAGACCACAAGGAGTGAATTTGGAGACAAAATAAAACTAGTACTGTCATTTACTAGAAATCTGTATGCGGTTATCTCACGATGAGCTTCACAAGTAACCAGAAAACAACAATGACTACATGATTTGACTAGCTTTGATATATTTCCATTGTAATATAGTTTCTACTCTCCTATGCCTGCATATTGTGTATAAATTTGTCCTTTGATGAAATACACAATCACTAGACCACATATACCAAAGAATGTCTAATTGTGTAAGTTTTAGTTTGGCTGAATTTTTACATATCATAAATTATCAAAATATCTTTTAAAATATGATGAAACGGAAACATATGCACCTTTAGAGATATCCAAGCAAGGATATTTAGAGATGTCTGCAGTAGCTATCATGCTATTGGATGTACAGAGAGATCCCATAAACAGATATTTAAGTTCCATCTCAGACTCTAGACAATGACTGCTAAATAACTGTGTACATTATAGTCTCCATGTTACATATACTGTACCGTATAAGCAATCTATTTTTACTATTTTTAGACCTCGTGGCTGCAACACACATGGTATATGTAGGTGGCAGGAAACTTCCTTCATGTGAGACAAACAACGTAATTTATCTCAAAGGGAAGTAATAGATTGAAAAGAATAATACAAACTCATAACCCAGTGCTAAACTAGTGTTGACACTTACTCCTGCACTCTAATTGGTCGCTTGAAAGGTTGTTTCATGACAATGTTATTTATCCAGGATGACTTTGTTGCAAGAAATTGGTTTCTTAGTTTAATTTAATGCACATGTGGGTGTGGTACAGTATACATTAAACAGAGTCTACAATGTGCGCAGTTGTTCTGCTCTAGCAAAGAGTTGAAATACTCTTCGCTAAAGAAAAGGAGGGGCTATGAGGAAGTTTCAGAAACAGCATATGCTGTGACTTGCGTTGCACAGCCAGCATAACTTCACAATCAGTCACCTCTACGTATTCTAGAGTTTCCCACTTATCTTAAAAGCTGTGTGAGCTAAAATTAACTTGAATTATTTCGTAATTCAGGACGAGCAAGAAAAGGTTGTGGGCGTGGGATAGTTATAATGTGACTAACAGACATCGATCGTTTCATTCATTGTTATCATGGTTCCTAGACTGACTCTTGTTATCTTATCGGTGAGTGATTTTGCATTTGTAACTCTATTGCATGTGTTATGTTCTTTATATTTTGTTTCTTTGTACCCAAAGGTGTTGTTTTGTCATTGTAAAGGCATACTATAAAACCTTGTGTATTTTAGCAACTAAACCACGAGATTAAAGGAAATGGGGAAATTCTGCACTGAATAATGTGTGAAAGCCATTATCTGTAAATGCAGATAATCTGTGATCTCATTTGATTCTGTTCTATTAATGGAAATTGAACTGATGTTAAATCCATTACTTGTGTAGAATTGCATAAGATATATTTTATTCATGCAGTGTATGTGTGACCAAATGTAGTCTTTCTTTAACTTGAGTGTTTTTGTATAAGGGATAATCCTTAGTAAATTATTCTTAGTAAATAAACTATTCTTAGTAAATAAACAGCTATAGTTTTAAAGGGACAGAGTACTAATCTAGTCTAGTTATGGTGTACTAGAGAAAGATTAATACAGTGAGCATTTATACAATAAATATTCTTTTGTCCGAAGAGTTTCAGAAGTCCAGTGATTCAGATTTTTTATTGGAGTCATCTTGGATGTGTGTGCCTGTAACTTTGACTGTATTATTTGTTATACTGCTCTGACAAGCAAGGAAAATGTTACAAATGGTTTTTATTGAATGAATGAATGAGTTCTTATTTCCCCTATTTCTAGTAGTCACACCGAAGTCCCCTTCATCATTCAACCACATGGGCACTGTGGTATTATGAAAAATTTCCAGCTACTTCACCATTCAATACATGTAGTCATTGCGGTATCAGCATTTATCCCATTGAGTAAAACTTATGGTAATTTTAATTGCTTGGGTATAGGAACGCTTCCGATAAATTCATAAGTTTGTTTGCTGATAGACATGCCCTAGCATGTTCCTGCTGTAAACGTGACACTAGCATTGCTAACTTGTTAGCAAATTGTGACGTTTCTTAAAAAACAACGTGTGCCCAACAAATAACAACGGATACGCATGAAAACTGAAAATGTTATTGCAGGCATTCCTAGGTCTGGGAATTGTGCAACAAGAGGAATGATTCATCCAGTTTGCTCTACTGTATGACTCTTACAGCTCAGATTAAAATGCAGTGAGGGCAGTTTGTGACATTCCCTCCATGTTGTGATGATGGTTGGTGTAAATCAAACAAACATTTGTGTTGCTCAACAAGCGAGCTTTTGTTTGTCTTTGAGGCGCGATGGATTCCCCCCCACTTTTGTTTGAGGAAATGATTATATTTTATTGTTTGTTTTATCTTATTAATTCCTTTACAACAAACTTTTGAATGTGATCACGGCTGAACGTGTCCCATGTTGACGAAATGGGATTGATACATACTTGAAAGGAAACAAATTGACCTTTAGTGACACTATATATAAATATGAATAAACGTGGTAATTGTGAAGACTTTGTGAAACTAAACGCCCACCATCCTACAATCTGATTGGTTGCTGGAAAGGTTGTTTCGTGCCGCAAGGAACCTTGGCTGCAAGGAAATTAGTTTCTTAGTTTTATTTAATGCACATAATGTACAAGTTTAATTTAATGCACAATTTAATGCTCGGTTGGTGTGATGAAAATGTCCTTTGTATACAGGCGTCTAAACAACAATGATAAATTCCATTACTTACAATCTTACTACAATGATTCTTGTGAAATATATATTTTATAATATAATCATATAACAAATGTTTTGGTGTTTATCTGTTTGCAGATATTACAGTTCTGTATTGGACTGCAGAACAGTAGTGAAAATGGTAAACATTCACCCTTCATCTTTAATTTAATCAAAATAAACTAGCAAGCATGTTTGCCCTAAAGGGCGATTAACAATTTATTATAAACTTTATTTAAAGGGTTTCTAATGAACAATCTAATAATGTTGTGAAATTGAAATCACTCAAATGAATTCATCGTGTCTGTTTTGCTTTCATAGGTGACTGCAACTTTTATGCAATGATAAAACCGTTAGAAAGTTTTGCATGCTTTGATAATCTGAACGGTCAACATCAAATCTGTGGGTCCAGGGTTCAGACCCACAAATGCGATACTTACAACAATAGCAACTTGTGGTGTATCAAGTGGCCCCACAACATTGATCTGACATGTATGGATGAAAACGATCTTAAGGAGATTGATGTTGGTAAGATACGGATCATTCAACGCTTCAACATATAAAAATGAAACTTACTCGATTTATAAATATCTATTTCTGTGTTACAGTGAAACAATGTGCCCGTGACCAAAAAAGTGAGTTATTATTTACTAAATGACTTAGTTATTAAGTTATTATTATAGTACGTAAATTTACTTGTATAAGGTGTGTACGTTATTGTGAAATGTGCAGATTTTCTTACTTAAAGAGATTAATGAAATTATATTGTTTGTTTTAGACATCAGCTGCCAGCAAGAGTATACATCTGACGGTAAATATATTCAAGTATTTTTATTTTGATGTACGCTATTTGTTGTTTATATGTTAATATGCTTGTTCCCTTAAGTCACCTTTGAGGTTTTTTTTCTTCCAGAACCGCCTCGAAATTCTGCGTCCACATTATCAACGAGTAAGTGCATTACCGTTTTATTTTACTATATATTCATGTATATAACTGTATACATATGTATGTGTTTTTAATATTTAATTTTGCAGGTTCTCTGTGGATGCCAGTGTTTGTTTCTGCACTGTTAACCCTGATGGGCCAAACAAATATTTTTTTTCTTATTCTACTAAAAAATGTAATTTATTGTTAAAATTCAAATTGTCTGTTTAAAAAAACTAAAACACTTTTAAAATTTTTTTTTAAATTTCCAGTTTCCAATTTTTTAGTTTCCAAATTTTAAGTTTCCTTTTTTTGTAGTTCTTTTTATCCTCCACTGGGTGGCATCATAAAACTGCCATAAAACACTTTTTACTTAAGAGTAAAACTATCTCATCCTACTATTCCATTAAGATATTATTTACAGGTTTTAACAAGCAAACTACCATATACACTACCTGGCATGTAAACACAACAGTTTAGCAACAGTCACAGTCCCTCCAAGTAAATATTTTGCTGTTTGATCAAAGCAGGGGGTATTGCTTTCCATTGACATTGCTATTGAGAATGGAAATATATTCATATACAACAACCACCATTATAACTGACAGCTCCAGGCTTCAGAGCTGTCGAATCTGACTGACAGAACCTCCTGGAGTTTAAAGCAGTAAAGGGGGAGGGGCCAGATCGGCTGTGACCACGTTTGGTCCCCTGTGGTCTTGTTTTCCCAGAATGCCCGGTGAGACTTCTAACCTCCCGAGCCCCGACTGTGTTTATTCTGAGTTAATGAATGAGCCAGTGTTATAGAGGGGGAGTAAATATGTTCCTGTAGTTCAACTGGTAAAGCATTGCTTAGAAGTACAAAGGTAATAGGTTCGATTACCAGCAAACGCACATCCTGCTAAATTAAAACCCCCATCCCTGCATTTCTTTCCCTTATTACTGTTTTCCTTTCCTCCCTTAGTGGCACAGAGACAAACCGCAGGTTAGGAATTGTCTTCACTAGCACTGAGAGGAAAAAAGAGAGGGGTGGGGGGTGTCAAATGGGTGGGGATTTAGGGTAGTGCGAAGAGACAAACTGCCCTTGAAGTGTCACATGCGGGGTCAATACACCAACTCTCACTCTTTCTACGATGCCAATTGAGTAAACACAAGACAGACAAATGCTAGTGGTGTAAAAGAACGAAAGGGGCCGTCCTTATTTGCTCTAAGTGGGAGGGAGGGAACGTCCAGGGGAGGAGACACTCCATAGAGCAGGAACGAGTACGAGAGCGAGCGACAGAAAAGTGGCGCTCTGTTTGGTGGAGCAGTACAGGACCATGCTGCCAGGCTGCTCTGTGATCTGGACCGGGGTGCTGTTGCTGGGACTCCAGGCATTGAGAACCCGGGCATCTGACTTTCAGCACCATGGCTATGAGGAGATGGTGAGAGCCCTCTTTGCGGTCCAAAGCGACTGTCCCTACATCACCCGCATCTACAGCATCGGTCGCAGCATTGAGGGTCGACACCTTTACGTTCTGGAGTTCAGTGACAATCCGGGTCTCCATGAAGCATGTGAGTTTTTTTACTTTTGTACCAAGGCATTAAATTCCTCACCCACGTATGTTGTATGTTCTTGCGCTTTTGAAAAATGTTTTAACTGAGGTCATACAGTTGCCAGAATGGACTGGTGAGGCAATCGCGAGACCATGAGATCGGTGTTTCTGTGAAACAGGGTCCATCTCTGTTCTCAGAACACCAGTGGCAGTAGAACTGTGGAGGTCTGGCAGGTAATTCAGGAGAATTCACTGCCTGACTGGGCTGCATTGGCTGTCATTTTGATTTATGATGCTGTTTCTCACACCCTTACATACTGTAAACTGCATTTACTGTAGACACAGAGAGTTATGTGTCAGTGATGTGGTGTAGCGTGCGGTTGTGGAGAACATTACTCTTATCATTGATCTTTCATAAAAGTGTTCCCAGAGGAAAAGAATTAACTGTCCAATGTAAGGCTGTTTATGTAGCGCTTTTTACAATGTTGCATTGCTTCATAGCAGCTTTACATACTATTAAAATAAAAACAGATAAAAAGAAAAAATAATAATAAAGAATACATGGAATTATGAAATCTCTTTAACATCATGAGATGCCAGATATTTGCTGTAGTCTCCGGTTTCTTAGATGTTTCGCCTGGGAAAAAACACTCTCACACAGATTTTAACAGTCTCAGTCCTAGGAACAAAATGGTTTGAAATCAAGAGGAACTTAAACATTGAGGAACTTAAAGGAACTTAACCCTTGAGGGGAACTTAAACATTTTGAGGAAAACTTAAACATTTTCCATTAAATTCTTCTCAAACCAAATTATTTGAGAAAAGCTGTTTTTCAGTAATGTTTCTATATTGTGTTGTCTATATTCTTGTTTCATTTGTGTCTAATTTTATTATATTTACTCAAGAAATCTATGAAGAAACATCTGAGCCAAAGTTGTTAATATAAAAAAGAGAAGCAGAAATGTCATTATGTCTCACAAGCTACAGAGACATCAACCATTTTTTTGTAGACCACTCAGTTGTAGATTCAAAACACATTTAGCTCTCAGTTACTGGAAATACTTAAGATCTGTCAACAAAAAACTAGACGTGAGAAATATATAGCTTAAAAAGACATGAATCTTTGTCATGGGCTGTAAAGATCTGCTTTTCTTGGCAATATGCTTCCAACGTTTAAATCTCGGAGAGAATTCCAGGATGTATACATGTTCCACAGTGAGTACAAAAACAGGAACTCGTACAGCAAAGTGGGCAAAAGTCTTTCTGACCTGAGCCCTCAGACTCCAAACAATGTTTGTGCGAGAGCGTCAAGGTCTCTTGTTTGGTTAATCTGTGAATCTAATCGCCACCATTAATTCCATTATTTATTGATGAATGGGAAGACTGTAACGAGCCACAGTGGCTAAATAGATTTGTGATCTTGTCAGCATTCACTTCTGCATCTGAAAGGAACAAACAGAAATTTGCTTGTCCTTGTTATAGGAGATAATTGTGGAAAAAACTGGCTGACAGACAGGCTGTGAGATGGGAATGAGGGCGGATTGCTGCGCTGCTACACAATCAAAACGCTTTTATAGCTCGACAAAAATAAATAAATTTGAAAATAAAATTTAAATGTGCATTTATGGCGTCTTCGTATTCAACCACACGCCACATATGATGTCATTATTTATTCATTCGCATGCGGTTCCAGACTTTTTCTCTTTTCTCCATGCTATGAAACGCAAAAAGAAATATTTTAAAGATTACAGGCCAGTGAAGTGTGGATCTGGGCTGTCAGTAGTTTCATAAAAACTAACCCAAGTCTTCTGAAGCTCTTTTGAAATACAAATAACTTAATGTGATAAACAGACAGAATTAAAGTTATTATTCATCCCCTTTAAATTCATCTTTATTGTAGAAAATGAATTCACGTTTATGCATATTAAAAGGCTGCTGTACCACAACAACAGGCTGTTTGAGTGAGTGACCGTGAGAGTGAGTAAATAATAATATTTTTATTTTCTTAGGTTTCAAACCCTGCAATCTTAGCAGGAAACCTTATAGCCAGAATTTTAGTTGATGCAACTGCTCTTTCTGCATTTCATGCAACTGCAGGGCTGCGCTGCTTTTTTGCCTGCTTGCATGCTATTCACGGATGTGACCCCATGACCCCTCCACTTCCTGACTGTTGGTCACCTGACTTGTGTTTTTCAGTGGAGCCAGAGTTCAAGTACGTGGGGAACATGCACGGGAATGAGGTGCTTGGCAGAGAGCTCCTCATCTACTTATCCCAGTTCTTGTGTGAGGAATACCGGGCAGGAAACGAGCGGATCACACGCCTCATCCACGACACACGGATTCACATCCTTCCCTCCATGAACCCGGATGGATATGAGGTGGCGGCCAGGCAGGTATACATCCCATATTGGCTAATTCACATTGTAAAGCACAGCTCCTGAGTTACTCTGTAGGAAATTGCTGTTGTGACAATGACAGTCTGTCATGTGAACGCAGCCGTGCGCATGTAAGAACTGTATTTAGCTGTGGTGTGGGAAGTCTCTCGTGGTTCCCAGTTTGTTATGGTAGAATCTGTCATGTCACAGAGGGCATTGGTGGCTTTCTTTAGAGACTAATTATACCAGAAGAACTTGCAAGAAATAACACATCTAAAAATGAAACAATGCATGCACACCAAGATCCGAAAGAGTGACTTTTTCTTTTTTAAAAAACAAACATACAATGCACAATTTACAAGCTTCCTGCCCCATTGGCATATAATAAACCAATCAGCCATACACATTCTTCAATGCAAAATGCACAAATACACAATAATGGTAATACTGTGTTGGACATTTTGGTCCCCAAAATGGGATGCTGGTGTCTCTAAAATAAATTAAACAGCAAGACTTCCTTGATAAAGTTATCAAGGAAGCGCTATCAGAAGGAACATGCTCGTTTTGATAGACACTTTTCTTTGTCTTTGAGACTAAATACATGTGCAGCGGTTTGTGACCAACTCATTGTGGTTTAATCTGGCCAAACAGACTCTTCATTAGACTACCACAGCCCCAGAAAATCACCAGTAAAGGAAACCACCTCGACATCAGATGGGTTATTTTACAACCTCTAACTCGAAAGCACAACAAAACACAAGTGTTAGCCTTGAAACTGACATGCAATACTGAGACATGTTAAAAGTAGGGTAGGGTTTTTTTTAAAAAACAATTTCATGCTGGTTGAAAGTCTCTTCATATTCTGACATCAATCACTAAGTAAAATGGTTTAAATATATATTTATATCAATATATATGTTCTGTTAAGGGGAAAGGACTGTTAAGTGTTTGTCCAATCATTGCATTTGGTCCTAATGCAATGATAGAATGACCTATTTGCCTTTTAAACTGTGTGTGTTCATGAATTTGGGCAGCAGATGGGATCTTATGCTTTCAAAGCTAGTTTGTTGTGTTATGCCAACCCTACCTTTAATGGTGGTATCCCACCGCAAAGGTTACTCAAAGGATAAGACATGATATACTGTAATCCTGCTATCTGATTCCCAGGGTCCAGAGTTCAATGGCTACTTGGTGGGCCGTGGAAATGCCAAGGAAATTGACCTGAATCGTAACTTCCCGGACCTGAACGCTCTGATGTATTACTATGAGAGGAACAACGGCCAAAATCACCACCTGCCACTGCCAGACAACTGGGAACTCCAGGTAGTACATCAGTCATGTTATGGAGATCACATATAAATGCTGAAATATGACAAATATAAGATTACAGTGGACTTACACACTTCACAGTAGACACAGTAGTAAGGCTTACAAAAGGGGCATATGATATGCAATTATATATAATCTACAGTATAGGGGTGTGTGTATATTTATCGAACAGTTGTCAATGTTATAAAATAAATTTAAATAAAAATGACATTGACAAACAGTTAATCATTTGACAGACACTTTTATCTTAAACATCTTATAGTGCTGCCATGGTACAGTATACGTTATATATAGTATAGCATACTGTATAGAACTATAGTATACTTTCACTGCACATTAAAACAAGTTTTTGCATGTTTTATTATTTTTATGTTTTTTGTTTTATAGTGTGGAAGCTAAAATTACATTATGCAAAAAAGGTTTTTTGTTTAATAAACAAGGGGTAGAAAAATGTCAAAAATGTCGAATTACATGAATGATGGGTGTTCCAATTGTGTAGATCTTTTATTGTACTAACAAATAGAGGCATACATAAATTCCTGTTTCTGTCTCAAGTTAAATACAGGATAGTGCCAGTCCCTGCCTTGCGAATAAATACGTTTTTGTTTTAACAGTTGGAAAGAACATTTACGTCTCCATTAGTGTGTCGGTAACTCACTCAGCTCTTATGTAGCTGCTCTGCTCTCTGTCAACTGCCAGCAGGCCCTCCTCTCACAGAAAAGGGCTTTGCCTGTGTAAATGGACTTTTTCAGACTGTACTGCAGTTAATCTTCATTATAAGCTCTGGGTGTTTTGGTTAGCCACATTACTTGTTGAGTAATGTGAAGTTTGGTGTGACTTCAGTAGATCTAGTCATCTCAATCGTGACACACAGAGGTATATCGTGCAATTCAGTGGAAACAGTGAAACATATTTCTAGAGAGTTAACATGACTAATATCACAAATTGCTCAGAATTGATTAGTGACTTACAAGTGATTTAAGAATCTTAAGTCTTGTGTGACTTAAAGTCTCAGTTATTTTAAATGACATGCATTAGGCATGTTTTATCCAAAGTAACTTACATTCAAGGTATTCATTTAATTAGTATGCGTGTTTCCTTGGAATCGAACGTACAGAATTCAGACATTTGGACCTATGTGTGATATAAATACACACACACACACACACACACACACACACACACACACACACTACAATAATATAAATCATTAAATGAGGAACAAGCTCTCCCCGGGAACATTTCAGTATTCCTTTCTGCACTAAAAAACTCTATTTTCCTCTGACTAAAATGAGAATTCCAGCTTTGGAAAAGTAAGTGTGTCCGCTGGCAGCCAGGCTTCCCTCAGGATCAGAACAGAAGAACTGCAGTCAGAGAAATATGACACATTCTCTTCATTTCTCTTTGAGTCAAGAGCTGCCACTCACACATCAAACACAGCTCCTGATTCTCTGACCCCTCCGTGGGCTTCAACTACACAGAGCTAAGCAGGGGAAAAAACATCTGTGTGAGTTCACAGCGTGAAACCTGACTCCGCCGTGACAGCTGTAGCCAAAGGGACACATGAATGTTTATATAAACAGATCCATGCATAATAAATACTGAGTCTCCTTAAAACAGAGCTTGGATGAGATCAATATCCCAGCAGCGATCTCAAAGACCCTGTCAGGCTGATCTCACTTGAAGCAACAGCTCCAGACAGAGACTCATTATGTCTTCACCTCTCTTGGGATACATTACCACATGTCAGATCTCCCAGATAACGCAGCTGAAAGAATATTCCAGAAAGGGAGTGAGGAAATCCAGTTTGAGCTGGTAGCTGTTTCAGAATAAGGTAGATGGTTTCTGGTTGGTCTTAGGTTCCAGCTAACAGGGAATGTTCTGAGAATGTCTGTCTATCTATTTATCTTAATTTTTCTGTCTATCTATCTATTCTTAAGTTGTAATATTAATACAATATCTAACAAAATGTTAGATATTGCACTTGCATGCAGGGGGACTGTGAGTATAAAAATTGTGGTACTAATCATTGACACCACAAACTAAAATTGTGGTACTAATCATTGACTGATTAACCATCACCATGTTCCAAAAACCAGCTAGACCACCCAGCTGGTGTGTTGCTGGTCTACCAGCTTGAATCTGTTAATAACCAGTTTGGACCAGCTAGAAACCAGCTATCATGTTAGAGTTTTCCACCAGAAGCTGCAGGAATGTCATGGCAGTGAAAAGAACTAAAATAATGGCTGAAATGTTTGCAAAACTTGTTTTTGATGTACTTATTTTGACTCTTGTGCTTCTGGTTGTCACAGGTTGAGCCGGAAACTTTGGCTGTGATCAAATGGATGCAGAATTATAACTTTGTCCTATCGGCTAACCTCCACGGCGGAGCTGTTGTTGCCAACTACCCCTTCGATAAGTCCAGAGAGCCCCGGATAAGAGGCAAAACAACATATTCTGCAACCCCTGATGACAAAATATTTAAAAAGGTATGATGCTTTTTGACTTCAATGTGAATGTGTTTAAATATTTTATCGTATGCAAGTTTGTTAATGTAAAAGGGCAACTTCGAGTTGATTTTGAGTCAACTAATGCTGTGAGTTTGGGGCGGGGTTATCTGTTTGTCCAACCAATGAAAATTGAAAAAGGTATTCCAGAACCCTGTGTATTTAGTGGTGCTACATATAACACATGTTTGTGTAATATCTATACTTTATATAAAAGATGTATGAAAGATGAGCAGTTGTCTTTTGAGTCAAAATTCCCTGGTGGATGTTTACAGATCTGTGTGTTTGCATTGCATGTGTGGGTGTGCAGCTGGCAAAGACATACTCGTATGCCCACAGCTGGATGCACAAGGGCTGGAACTGTGGCGATTACTTTGATGAAGGAATTACTAATGGAGCCAGCTGGTACTCTTTGTCAAAGGGTGGGTTATATTTTACATACCACGGTTCCCGTTCAATTACTTCAATAAGGCTTGTGGTTTCGCCTTATCCAAAAGCCTTTTAATTTAGCTGAAATGTGGGACTTAAAACCCCTTTTATCTTTAAGTAGAGGATAAACTGTTCTAGTTCCCAGTTTTACTAGTTCCTGTGCCAGCGCTCATACTGTATTTTAATGTATGCTTAAAAAGTATAATTGCTTTATGTCTCTGAAGGCATGCAAGACTTCAACTACCTCCACACCAACTGTTTTGAAATCACTCTGGAGCTCAGCTGTGATAAGTTTCCCCCGGCGACGGCTCTCGCCAATGAGTGGCTCGGCAACAGGGAGGCCCTGGTGTCCTACATGGAGCAGGTGAGCTTCCATTTCACATCTGAGCTTTAGTTTTGGCTCCGTCCAGTGATACTGAAACAAGGAGAAGTTCAAACTTTGGCTATTGGGTCAGACGGCACCTCAGGCATTCAACCTGTAGCAAATGGAGAGAGTTTTATGTTTAAAACGAAGCAGGCAAAAGGAAGCCCAGTATTCTGGTGGACACAGGTAAAAGGGACAAATTGGTTTACTGTGGCACCAGCAGGTAATGAACCCGTCCCCAGATACTTAAAACGTGAACCTTCAAGGGTCTTGTTGCACGTCCAGGTAACTCAACCCTGCATGCAAGTGCATTTAAAGTAATGAAAGGAATCATTTTACCACCCTGAGTGCATTTCCTGACCGTAACTGGAGGCTGCTCCTAATAAACATACTGTGACTCTCTCCTGTCCTCCAGGTGCATCATGGGATCAAAGGAATGGTCTATGATGAAAACAACAACCCCATTGGCAATGCTGAGATCTCAGTGGCAGGCATAAATCACGACATAACCAGCGGTAAGTGCAAGTCTACAATAACTCTGTAGTGCACATAGGCTTTAGCGTTTCGTTTCACGTGCTGTGTGATGTCTGACACTGCCACAGGAGCGGAAGGGGACTATTTCCGACTACTGTTGCCAGGGACCTACACGGTTACCGCATCTGCCTCAGGGTACCAGCCATTTACCAGCACGGTGACAGTGGGTCCAGCTGAGGCTGTACAGGTGACATCATAACTGTACTTAAAAAGAAGAACAGTCACCTAGCTAACAGGAGGGAACGCTCTCTGAATGTTGGCTAGCCTTGCAATAACATTAGTAGATATTTCTATGCAGTACAGTACAATAATACTCACAGTCCCTAGAGCACTAATAATTATTTAAATAATAAAACTAAATATGTTGACTATACAGTAACTTTGTGGATGTCTAACATTTTCTAAATGTGTTCTTTTCAGTTACACTTCTATTTGAAAGTTCAACCGAAAGTGACAAACTTGAATATTAAATCTCATCCCAACAAGAAGAGCCCTTCAACAGCCAAAGTTCCTCCCACAAACCTTGGGCCAAGATAAAAAGCAAGACCTCTTCTGTAACAAAGACGAAACTGACTTTGTTTTTATTAAAGTGAAGAAGAGTTGAACATGAAAGGGAAACATGGACTCTCGCTGGGACGAACCTCAAATTTCTATTCCCTGTAGTTTCCAGTTATTTGTATAAATGCATTAAAGTATGTTTTTTCACTGAGAAGTATAAATTTAAGCTCCACAAGAGCACAATATGTATGTCTTATGGGGCTTGGATTAAAAGAACAGAAAAACAATAGGCATGTGTTTCTCTTTTTCTGAGAAAATAGTCAGATGGTGACCTTTAGACTGTCATTGGATACTGTAAACTATGTATGAATTTGATATGAAGTCAGTTTAAGATTAATTATCTTGTGTGAAAAATAAATAAACATTTTATCATTAAACAGTGGCTTTTAATATATTTTTGGGGCATTTTTTGTAGAAAGTTTGCTCTGCCATGACAATAACAAAATCTATTTATACAGTATATACAATGTTTTCACAAATGTTTTCATTTTTTAGTAGGCCTTGATTTTACATTTATCACATTTCCATTTTTTTCATTCTAACAAAATGGTTAATTCCTTAATCCTGATTTGCCATATATACACAACATAGTGCAGATGTATTAAACTTGAAACCCTAAACTTTAATTTAGAGTGAAACTCTTAATGCAGTCCAATGACTGTGTAAAATACAGCAGCAGTGTGTGTGTGTGTGTTTAGATAGACAGCCACCTGCTGGCCAACATAAGTACAAATTTTTGTAATTCTAACAATATTTCAGTGTTTTACACAAAAGTTGCAAAATATTTTTTAAATCAAATAATTTGCTATTCAAATGAATATGTTCTGTGCATGTAACGAAAAATATGACATTCCTGAGCCCTTGAAATCCAAAAATAGCATAAAACTGTGTGACTGCTATGTTTAAATGGGAGTCTGTGTTAATAAAGCTTAAGCAACACTAGAGGTCAGTGCTGTAGCACCAAATCTGCTATTACTGCTGGAAAATGTCGTACATACTTATGGAAAAAAACTCCTCAAAACTCCTCAAACCGCAATTCCACGGTGAATTGAAATGTAATGTTACAGTTTAATTCCCACGCCCCATCAACAATACTTTAAACATTTACTTTAGGTAGAAGGATTTATCCAGGATAAACAGTGGGAACACGTCCTTCCTCCTTATCTATTGACACGCCAATAGAGTAACAATGCTCTCTGAATAACAGGATAAAGGAAAATGTACTCCAGGAATCTGGAAGACTCTACTGCTGGAAAATAAGAGCAATGTTCTCATAGCAAAGAGAGCTACGCCTTGAATGAAATTGAAATTTTACTGTGTGAATAGCATGCCAGGAAAAATGATGATGCATTTTATACAGGCAGATCACTTTCAGTCATACTGTTAGCAATCTGTCACAAAACAAAGCGTATTTATTGGATGTAAATGTTTCGACACACTTAACGTAGGGGTCATGAATGCATAAACAGAAATGAATGGCATCAAACTCACACGGTTTTTCTCAATGAAAATGTCACAGTAGGAGAGGACAACAAAGGCCTTTCATTCTTCCAGGATATGACGGATCTGGCATTTTCTTATAGGGCCAGTGGGCGCTTTGTGTCAGAGCGGCTTACAATACAGAGTTGGATACAACAATGCAACAAATACAGAAAAAGCCATTATCGTCCTCTGCAGTTCAGGACACCCACTTGGCTTGAACTAAATTATAACAGATCCAGGTCAGGTGATCCCGGTCAGATGGAGATGGATGGAATATGCATAAACTAATATGCTATAAACATAAACATAAAATGCTCTTACCAGGCATTCATGCAAAGAACTGACGATGCAATTGGCTCATTATAAGAAACAGTCAAGTACTTATTATAGAAAGATTATGTGTTTGTGATACAAGCAATGGTGCATAATATTTTTTTCAGTGGATTATGAAGAAGTTTTGCTTGGGTGCTCAAAGGATTTATACTGTCGTCAGTATAAAGAAGGGAGTTTACTGACAGTTTCCTCTCATTGTTTTTGTATGTGAGGAAGTTGTGGTTAATGCAGACACAGCAAAAATAATCTTACTTCTGACAACGCAACTTAAAACGTCATGTTACCTTGTGGTAATAATGTTGACACTTATGAGGCCACATTTTGGTTCAAATAAACGAAACGGCCCAGATAAAGGTGCATAGACTTAAACCAAAGAGCCATAATCTCAAAGTTTAAACTTTAGACTAAATACTTTGGAAATCTGGTCCTCAGCCGCTGCTTAGATTCCCGCTCAAGCAGTTTATGAAAAACCTCCAACTAAACGAACATATGTGATATTTCCGTGCACCTTTAATATACCAAACAAACAGGCCTAATGTCTGTAATATAATTATGCTTTTTTATGCATATGCATAATCAGGTTTGGAAAAGCAGGAATTTCTTTCAGGCATGTTGAAGGCAGCCCGTTGCGCGAGGATAGGTCCCTGTCAGCAGAGGGTGGTGTGTTGATGTTGATGTCAGCATGGAGGGATCAGCCTGCTGGGTCTTACATAGGGATGACAGCTGATCCTGCCGTGGCGTAGATGACCAGCCAGATCATCTGCAACGTGACAGGAGGGAGAAAACGACCTGACATGTTTTTATGAGCTACATTAAAGCGATAGCAATTTAATGGCAAAAGGGAAACTGGAAAAACATCCACAGTAAAAGTTCCTCCGCTGTTGGTTGTTGGTCGCGCCTTTTCAACAAGGCACTTTGAAGACATTGAGAAGAGAGGTAAGTGAAATCTCGTGGATCCAGTGTTTTTTTCACGATTATTAAGTGGATTTAATAGCATCGATGCATCCGTATCTCGTATCAACGACGTTGATTGAAAGGATTGTAACGCGCTGTACCGCGAGCTGTACAGATGTAACCTTGTTTATTCCGCCTGAATGTTACCGTTTCGTTTATCGTATTAACAGCGGTAATGTTGGGGTTTGAGACCATCATCGACCAATATGCAAATCTGTCTACTATACTAAACCACTTCCCTTAAACATTAGTCATTTCACATAAAGTCTTGGTTAGTGAAGCGAAAGCATTTTTTGTGTTTGAGTAATTAGGTTCATTTAAAATGTGGCGACTATTTGCCAGGTTTAAACCCCAAATCTTCCGCAGATCAGCAGTGTTAATTTTATTAGGCCGTAAGCGTATAGTTTTCAATACTCGTCACCTGTCAGATGACAACTGTCGTCAGTTGTTTGGTCTCCTTTGCATGCCAGACTGGGACGCTATTCAATAGCAAACATAGTGTGCATACTATTCATTAACAAGCAAACTTGTATAGGTGTTGGCACTTGTAACGGTGCTGTATTTACCAAAAGATTAACGGTGCAGTTTGTCAATTTTGTAATCAGATATAGTCAAACATTAACTTGTCTATTACAGTTAGGTCTGTTGCAGTAGGTTCAGTCTATTGGCCGAATACTTGCATGAGACTTGATTCCTTGTTGCACACAAAGAGTTTGAATTATTAATGTAGTTGAAACTAGTATTCTTTGTTATTGGAGCCTTGTTATGTTGATGTTGTAAGATGACAACATCAACTCTTGTGTTTAATGAAAGAAAGTCATATGGGTTTGAACGGACGCATGGGTGAATACATGATGGCAGCCTTTTCGTTTTGGAGTGAACAAACCCCTTTAAATTTACAGTCTGTTGAGACTTCATAATGCTGCAGCCAATCAGATCCCAGATAAAGAAAAGTTTGAAACATTCCTATCATGCTTTTTAAGCCAGAACTAAAGTTCATACTGTCTGACTCAACAGTAGGCTTACAATGCCTCTCTCATCCCTTGTGCTGTCAGTGATATCAGATGCGGCCTGAGTTTGTTTTCACATCATCTGCACCATACAAACTCAGACAACATTAATCTCCAGACAACTGATGTGAACCATTTGTCTAGTACACCAGCTGTGTTCTCGGGACCTTTTGTCATAAGTCTTTTTGACTTGAAGGTTCAAACCTGTCAGATTAGGGTTTAGGACAGAGGCCACAGGGTTTTAATGGGGGTTAGGAAGAAGTTTAGCAGATTGGGTTAACCATGCAACCACATCATGTGACTTATTGCAGACCTGTAGCAAGCCAGGCATGTTCACAATTGATCTGAGATGGATATGGCATGTAAATGGTCTGTAGAACCTTGTTCTTTGGTTTTCAGAGAGACAATGATCATCTGTGTTTGTAAGAGCATGATGTGGATTCATAGTGTCCATAGCCAACCTGACATGGCTCTAAATGGCACCTTTTTACACCATGTGAATGTGTCCATGCTAGCACATGACTTTGTGTTGTAAAAATGGCCGTCACAGTAAGTCAAAGTATTTTGTGTGCTACACCGTAAACTCTTTTTAAATGACATATAAAGTGGTGTCATTAAAAGTAGGTATTAATAACTTGTTTCATATCCCCTTTTCACTAAATTCAAACACATTCCTCCAATTTCTCTGCAACCATTTCTCAAAAAAGTTTCACAGCCACTTACCAGATGCATCATTTGCAATAATTGTTGGTTAAAACACTTATTCTGATTCTGTAGGTGGTTCTCTGAGAAAAAATCGTACTTTGCATAGACGTGGAGCTGCTTTGAGCTTTAGTGGTGGGCAGTCGTCCAGTAACCTCATTAGATTCTCTGCTGGAGATTGTTTTCTGCATAGCCTGTAAATAAGGAACAGCCTCTCAAGGTTGTTTTTGGGTTGGGTGGGGAGTCAGGGGGGTCTGGGAGAATTTGACATTTCAGAACGTTTTCTCATACAGCCCCACAAGCCAGTTGGTTTCCACAGCAACCTTTTTCCATTCTGTAGCCCTCCGTCTCAGTGTTTGTGCAGGGAAGGGTCTCCACCCCAAGCATAGTCTCTTGTGAACTGTAGATTTCCCTATAAAACTCCACTCAGACCTGCCAAAGATACACCCCCCACCCCCGTCCTTGTGAAGTCAGCCTAGGAACATGGCATTTAGGAACAGAGGTGGAATGAGGATGTTTGGGTGCTCTGAGAAATGGGGTAGAAGCCATACAAAATGTTTAGAGAAGAGTAAAGAAATAGTGCCAGAAATGTCCTTTATGTCTGCTGTCTTCAATTACCGGGAAGCACAGCGGAACCATTCAGAAGAACCACACAGAATGAGTCTGAGAGAGTAACAGAGCTTGAACACTGTCTTGTGTTACAGAGAAAAGAACAGAGTTGAAATGTTTCTCATTATATTGTTTCATACAATGTAAACACATTTCTGTTACTATTCATTGTGTACTTGTAGTTGTTTTGAGTTTTATTGTGAGAAATCTCAGTTAGGGTGGTAGACAGTGTGTTGGTACACAGTATGGCAGCATATTAGGATATATCGGTACATACAGGGTTATGCTGGACAGATTTGTTTTGTAGGAGAGTTCTGGCTGGTTTCAACATCTAACTGTTTGTCAGACACATTTGGATCAAATCATGACTGTGTCTAAACTTGAGAAAGGCTCCAGATTTAATGTTTTGTAACATTCTGTTGGCTACAAGTCATCTAGTCATTTCCTGAAAAATCCAGAAAAATCTTGTTATCAGAAATTCTCTGGTGCTTCGTTCTTATGAAGTGGTTTTAACTTAACACTCACGGCGACGATCGTTTCCAAAGCTACTGTTGTTCATCACGTGGTGAGGGACAAAAGTGAGCCACATCATCTAGAATGTTCCAATTCATTACTGTTGGGACTGAAATGAATGGTTTTAGCTGTTCAATAGAGGTGGCAGTCTCACGTGCCACACTGTGGGCACGCACAAAGCCATGGCAGTAAACACCCGACAGTTATATAAAAAAACAGCAGAAAAGTGCCGCAACATGGAAGCTTCCAGCTTTCAGTGTGTGTTGTAATACCACCACACCCCCCCCCCACACACACCTCCCAACATTTCCCCCTATTGTTGGCATGAAATCGGACCTGTTCAATAAATAAAAGCAGGCGGTCAGCAGATCGGGTTCCAGAAGGGCTCAGTGGTGGTACAGGAAAAGAGGAAAGAAAACAGTTTGGGTCGAGTTTTGGGGGAAGTGTCTCAGATGTAAATAGAGATTGTTGAGGTATAGCCAGAAATGGTGGCTTTCACTTACACTCTGTTCAAGACCGGATAAGAACCGAAACGATAGTGAGAAAGAAAATGACGAATACAGAAAGGACAGAGTCATATCAGTTTTAGAAAAATGAGCAAAGGATGAGGACAGTGTTTATTCCTGTTGGGTGACTCAAAGGCAGATGTTTGGCTGAGTGTTAGCCAGATGTGTGGAAGTTTTACAACGTTGCTCTTAGGCGTGACATAACACACTCCCAACACAGTCCACACTGACGCTGTGTGACAAAGCCAATGAGAATATACTTAATGAAAGTGTGGTTTTAGTTTCATTATAATGGATTCATTGGGGCACCTTGATCCAAAGTTTTTTAACCAAATGTGTTGACTAGCTGTTTTCAAAATGCTTGTTGGATGTTGTCACCAAAGCCATTTAATTTTGGCACATTTTTATTTAAACTCTTTTCTAGGACTCTTTCCTTTTTAACTCCCTGGTGGGTTCTATGTGAACTGCTGTCATATAGTGTTTTAAATTTTTAATTGCTTATTTTTTCTTTTGTTCAAGTTTTTCACATAAAATGGCTTGCAAAAACAATTTCAACACATTTTAGTGTGACGTACAATTAGGTTAAGCCATTGAGATTTCAGTGTGGGCGGGGCTTCTCAGCACTTTGCAGGAAGTGTTGTTGCCTGTTGAAGCTCATTAGGACAAACTACTCAGATTAAGAAATGGGATTTGTTGTTTGTTGGTTTATTCTAGACCACTGTGTTAGTCTACTGTAGCTCCCTACTGTACTATAATACCCTGCAGTGACATGCACACACAAACTCTCTGATACACAGTCATATACAACAGTGATATTATGTCATTCTAATCCTCGCTGCTAAATCTTTCGTCTAATTCACAGTTGCTTCTTTGTTTTTAGCCAGCTGTTTGAGTGTGTGTGTGAGTGTGTGTGACCCCTTTGATAGACTCTAGGGTGAGTGTCAGACTTGTGTTTACAAAGCTGTCTGTCTTTGTGCCACCACTATCACTCCAGTGCCAAGTGTCTCACTCACACACAAATACACACACAGACTCTCTAAGAGCCTTTCTCTGTCTTTCACTAGTTTTCTTTGTTCATTCATCTTTATTTTTGAGCTCAACAGTTTTGCTCACCATTTTATGCGACAAATGCAATGGTTATGAGGTAAAAAGATGCTTAAAAATTAATAAAAATGTAAGCAAATTGATAAATGGATTGGATTACACACCAAGTGCATGCTGGGATATGCTATCCATTGATGTTGATTGGTCGAGAGATTTAACAGCCAGGTGTTCAATAAGCAATAGCCTGAAGACCTAAGAGCAGATGAAATAGGCAGTGATTGGCCACAAAAGAAAAATAACTAGTAGGTGTGTTTTACATAAGAATGCATTTTTAAGCATTTAGCCAGCCTACACATACAATTATTTAATACAAGTTTTTGGATTAAGTTACAAGATTTTGTTGCACAGATATTCCTTGAATTTTTTGGACATAAAGGTGAACAAACAACAGCATTTAAGAATGAATACAAATTTGAACACTGAACATTTGTGCTGTCCTCTGGACTAGCAGAAACCCTTGTTTTCTTGTCTTGCCTGGTGAACTTGTGTTCTTCAAAGGTGTTAATCTGGTTTACTAAGCTTCTCACCTCCAGCAGGTCCATATGCTCTGCTGGCTTCTGTTTTACTCTGTGACCGTCAGGTACAACATGAAGAACAGTGTCCTCCGATCTCACCTCCTGTTCATGGAGAAATGGAGTCTGGGAATTGTTTAGATGAGTGTTAGGACACAAGCTGTGTGTCAGGATGGAAAGTTTTCAGTGATGTGTTCCAATACGCTCTCATTCCATAAAATGGGCAGGGCGTCTTAAACATGGAGTTCTGCTCCAACCTGCCTTAGTGTTATAAGTGAGGAGAATAGACTGTTGAATAGATGCTGTGCCTTTGCTAAAATGTTTTCCTGTTAGCCTGTGAGTTGCTGGGCAAGAACTTACAAGTTTGCCTCCCCAGTTGCTTATTCTTCTACCACATACATGTGTGCTCTTATTCTGTGTCAGAGGAAATGAGTCACAGGAACTTCACGTTTCTTGTTTCACAAAACAAGAAGCATCACGTTATTGGTGCATTTTCAGACACCTTTGGCAAATCATGGAGAAAACAAGATAGGATAGCCCATCAGTTGTGGTATATTGTGAATATAGTAACTGTTAACGGGAATATAGCAGCGAACATAGCATTGCCCTCAGTGGCTAATTACTTGTATTTGAATTATTACATATGATAATTTGTGTCATTATAAAACAGAAATCATTAAACACTGAATGGACAAAATTAAAAGGCATGTTAGTTTCAGAGAAGAACTAATTTTTAAGGGTTTAGCTTGTAGCCAGTCTAAACATACAAGCTTTGCATAAACATTATCTGGACCAATAATGTTTTCACATACTTGTTTTCAATTATCCGACATATGTTATGCAAACAACATATTTATGAGAAATTATGAGAATTTATACAAACTCAAGTGGTGAGTTTAGCTAAAACTTTCCTAAGTTTCTAAGTAACTAAGTTTACTTTCTGAGTTTGAATAACAGATGTTTTGTCTCTCTTGCAGCCAGTAATGAAAAGAAAAAAGCTTTATTGCATAGAAAATCTAGTACTGTATAACGTTATATTACAAACCACTAGTTTGTAAAAACCTGTGTAGCAGATGCAGATAGACTGTAAAGCATGCAGGCTCTCTGACACATGATGACTCATTTAAACTGAACCGAGTAGCGGGCTGGAAATATGAAGAATGCATTTAAACACTGGGATCTCCCGGTTCTGTGGGATTTTTTTTCTTAAATACGTTCAAAATCAGAAAGACTGTCTGTGTCTCTCGTTTTCTCTCTCTGTCTCTCGGTCTTCTGTTTGTGGTTTTACTTCATGGGCCTGAACATGTTTGCAATGGTATTTTCCTCATTGAAAGCCACTTATTTCACTGTGGGTTTAGTCAGCATGTCTAGAGACTGTTACACTAAAAGCAACTTAACACTGACTCAACAAGTGTCTTCTTTTTTGTTATTGTCAGAGGCCTTTTCAGGTTTTGAGCAATAAAGGGTTAAATGATTTTCTTTCATTTGTACTTGCTTTGTTCTCTTTCCAAATGTTTTGATAAAAGCCCATAATGTTTTTTCTTAATCTCAAATCATTTTACTCAGTCAGAGTTCTGAGTAAACAAAGCAACAAATCATGATATGAAGCAAGAATAACTGTGTGAACCAAGTGTGGTTATGAATTTGTGTACATATTGTTATGAGTGTGTATGATTATGGTTCGATTTGTTTAGTGATTTATCTATGGAGGCTGTGTAATCTAAGAGTTAGGCTGGTGTGGAGGATTGTGGGATTGCTATGAGGTGAAGGCCATTTAAGTCTGTCATAAGCAGTTCAGAATCTGTTGTTGATAGTGCTGAAGGTTCCAGTGGCTAAATCACATTGTTACTATATTTAATTCCGGTTTCAGTTCGGTTTCAATTCACACCTTCATTGAGGCATTGTGTATTTATAAATCTGATTTGCCTACTTTTTTGT
>JBAJNP010004652.1:0-32545 GCA_036877545.1 Yasuhikotakia modesta | reverse complement strand
AACACTCTGGATGAGCTTAAGGCCGCTATCGAAGCATCCTGGGCCTCCATAACACCTCAGCAGTGCCACAGGCTGATTGCCTCCATGCCATGCCGCATTGAAGAAGTCATTTCTGCAAAAGAATTCCCGACCAAGTATTGAGTGCATAACTGAACATAATTATTTGAAGGTTGACTTTTTTTTGTATTAAAAACATTTTTCTTTTATTGGTTGGATGAAATATGCTAATTTTTTGAGATAGGAATTTTGGGTTTTCATGAGCTGTATGCCAAAATCATCAATATTAAAACAATNAAAGGCTTGAACTACTTCAGTTGTGTGTAATGAATTTAAAATATATGAAAGTCTAATGTTTATCAGTACATTACAGAAAGTAATGAACTTTATCACAATATGCTAATTTTCTGAGAAGGACTTGTATATTATATTACACAGATTAATATACTTCAAATGTTTATTTCTTTTATTTTGATGATTATAACTGACAACTAATGAAAATCCCAAATTCAATATCTCAGGAAATGTTATATTCTCTCAGAGAATAGTACTTAAGACCAATACAAAGAAAGATTTTCAGAAATCTTGGCCTACTGAAATGTATGAACATGAAAAGTATGAGCATGTACAGCACTCAATATTTAGTTGGGGCTCCTTTTGCCCGAGTTACCGCAACAATGCGGTTTGGCATGGAGTCGATCAGTCTGTGGCACTGCTCAGGTGTTATGAAAGCCCATATTGCTCTGATAGTGGCCTTCAGCTCTTCTGCATTGTTGGGTCTGGCATAATCGCGTCTTCCTCTTCACAATACCTCGTAGATTTTCTATGGGGTTAAGGTCAAGCAAGTTTGGGATACCAGGGATACCATGGTCCTTAAGCCAGGTACTGGTAGCTTTGGCACTGTGTGCAGGTGCAAAGTCCTGTTGAAAAAAGAAATCTACCTCTCCATAAAGTTGGTCAGCAGCAGGAAGCATATAGTGATCTAAAATATCCTGAAACAGTATCCCGCACACAGTGGACCAACACCAGCAGATGACATGGCACCCCAAACCATCAGTGACTTTGGATATTTTACACTGGACCTCAAGCAACATGGATTCTGTGCCTCTCCTTCTTCCTCCAGACTCTGGGACCTTGATTTCCAAAGGAATACAACTGAAACTCCATGTCTTGCATGTCTGATTCCAGCTGCAGTCCACTTTTTGTGAATCTCCCCCACATTTTTAAATGGGTTTTGTTTCACCACAGTCCTCTTCAGGGTGCGGTTATCCCTATTGTATGTACACATCTTTTTCTTCCCTTCGTACTCTCTATTAATGTGCTTGAACACAGAGCTCTGAGAACTCTATAACTTCTTGTGTCTTGCCCTCCTTTTGCAAATTCCTCCTTTTCCTCCTTTTGTCTTTTGGCCAACTGTCAGGTCAGCAGCCTTCCCTATGATTGTGTAGCCTACAGAACTAGACTGTGATACCATTTAAAGGCCTTTGCAGGTGTTTTGAGTTAATTAGCAGATTAGAGTGTGGTACCAGGTGTCTTCAATGTTGAACCTTTTCACAATATTCTGAGATACTGAAATTGGGGTTTTCATTAGTTGTCAGTAATAATAATCAAAATTAAAAGAAATGAACACTTGAAATATATCAGTCTGGGTGGAATGAATTATTCATGTTTCACTTTTTAAATGGAATTAGTTAATTAAATCAACTTTTTGATGATATTTTAATTATATGACCAGCATTAGCTAACTAAGAGGCTAACTGAGAAAAAAAATAAGATACCCCCTAATATGTGGAATATATAAGATATAATTTAAAATACATTGACTTATTAAGCAAACACATCAAACAGGCCACAGCGAAAGCCCATCAAGCATATTTTTAGACAAGGTTATTCTTACACATATAGACACAAAGGAATCACAATAATTAAAGCACACACTTTAGAGTAAGTGTCTTCACTTTTCTTCTACAGGCAGGTAAGTGACAGAATCTTACAGTGCAGGTTAAAAGACGTGTTGAGGAATTGTTTTCCCCTCGTTTGATGTGGAATTGTGCCAGCAGCAGTGCCCTAGGCGAGCAGGTGCAACAGTTTGGGCAATTAAACCCTCATGTAACATAAGTCAATGCACGTGTGAGTATCAAATCTAAGACGTGTTATGTGTGTCTATGTGAGAGAGGAGTGTCTTGAAAGAATATCGTTGTTTGTTGTAATTAACAGTAAACAAGCTAAATGGCAGAATATTAGGGGTCAAGTGTGAATGGCCCTCCAGTTATGCAATGACTCCTGGAAAGATGTATTCTGGTGCCCCTTTGCCCTCACAATGTACTGTGCTTCAGCATTTTAGTATTTCAATAAAATTTTTTGACAATTAAAAGAATTAATAGATGCCTACTTTATTTTGCTGCATTTTGATCCGTAACGTAATACGCTAATTAATTGTCTAAGTTTTAAGTAGTTTAAAATTAATTGTATCTAATACCAATTAGAATTATTTCATGTTTGCATGATCCCAAATTCTAATTAATTATCCAAGTTATCTAGATTTCTAAAACATTAAACAAGGCTTGATCTGGACATAACATTGAGGCATAACCTTGGTTATGGAGCAGCAGCAGCCTGTCTTTGTATGGAAATATGGGATTATGTTTTACTTTGTGAGTTTGTTTCTGCTGATTGTATCCTGTGTGACATTTTTCCTCCACTCTGGATAAAATTGGTTCACTGTACAACCTAAATGCAAAAACAAGTCTGTTAGTATACAATTCTAACAAAGAGGCTGGGTACACAGACGATAGGATCCATACGCATACGGTTTTATTTGGACAAGGCATGGTGAACAGGCAGGGTCAAAACACAGGCAGACAAGAATAGAGCAGGCAAATCCAAAAGAGAAATCCAAAAACAAGGCAAGGGTCATCAGGACAGGCAGCAAAACATCAAATACAATACACAATTCAGAGTCCGTAATCCAAACAAGGCCAAAACAGGCAAGGCAAAAACACAAGACAAGGCAAAGGCAAAACAAGAACAGGACAAGACAACATGGGCAAAACACTTTGCAAAATGCCAGGGGTATTGGGGAAAGAGCTCCCTCTGCTGGCCTGGCATTACATCAATGCAATGTTACTAAATATCAAAATATAGTAACTAATATAAATAATAAAAATTACCACAAAAATGTGGTAATATGCAAACATATGGAGAAATCAAGAAAAAAATTTGATGAAACAGTGGCACAGTCACAGCTGCTCTTGTTATTGTATTAGTTAGCTATGGCAGCACAGTCCTTACAAGTATCAATAACAATTATCTTTTTGTTCTAATTTTATTCAGAAAGAACACATTTGCACCCAAACAAGATATAAACACCAGACATCCTTGAGCAGTCCAAACTGAGCTAGATGTACTTGTGGCTCAACCTATCTGGCATTCAGAATAGAAATAAGGCCATCCTTCTGGATGCTCTGATTGCTCCTCAGGGCCTGTTCGGTGACACCATTAATTTCACCATTGACAGATACCATGATACAGATACAGACAGCAATATTATGTAGTAGAATTTTTTTTCTTTTTATTATAGAGACAGGTAGAAAGGATAATACCTCTCTCAAAATTTCTGGCAGCATAAAAATGTCTCCCCAGTATTAAGAGAGCACCTAGTGTTGGCCAATCAGCATTAAATGGACTATAGAACATTATTTCCTCTGATATGCGTGATCAGGGCTTTTACAGACAACATATATTAGTTCCCAAGAAGGATGTGGGGCTGTGTCCAATTCTAGATCTGCTCACTTGAATTGGTCTCTGAGGAGATACAGATTTGAAATGTTAAGGCTTAAGCAGATCAAAGCATGTCAAATTCAGATAAATACATAAAGATATTGCCAGAAAATGAGAATTTTGTCAGAATCTTTTTTAGGAGTGAAGCCTACTAGTATTCAGTGCCTTTATTAATTGCACCTTCACAAAAACATGGATGCATCTCTGGCTCCCTTCAGACTTCAGGGCATCTACATTCTAAATTACACAGATAACGTGCTAATCAAGGCCGGTTTCCAAGAATTAGCTACATGGCATTGATATAGCTCTTACGGTGTATATGTTGTGTTAGCTCATATTAGATGCTTATGTGCTTTCTCAATTTAGCACATGCAATTTACTAGGGGTAATTTGGAACTTCATTATGATGTTAACACAATTCACACAAAAGTCAAATAAATCCTTGAAGCATATATGAGCAGCACCTAACAGTCCTAATTTAAGAGGGACTATTGCTGCCATGACCTCATGGCAGCAATAGTTTGGCCTACTGCAATGAGGCCATTTCATTTCTGCCTAAGAAATGTTTCATCCCATACATCACCTACTAGGGATGGAAAGGGTTACGTGCTGAGGACATTGTAGCCTTTCAATATGTGTTAAACCCTGGTTTCTCACATTGGGTTTCACTCTAGGAGCACAATGCTGTTGCAGAATTCTCCCAATGAATGCTTCTCTGACAAGCTGGGGTCAGTGTGAGGGCCTTTTGCTTTTGGCACATAATCTGCCTGAAAAAGAGAGCAGTGGTCCTGACATTGTAGCATTTCATTCCACATCCCATCAGTCCAAACAGACAACACCACAGTGGTCTCTTATACAAATCACCAGGGAAGGCTGCATTTGTTGCCCGATCTATGTTATGTATGCAAATCTGGGAGCAGAAAGTCTGTTGAGGCAGGTCTGGAGGCCCTAGGAATGGAGGCGCAACAGGAATGGTGGGTTCCATTTAGCTAAGGTATGACTGAGCAGAAGTGGACCTGTTCCCCACTTTCCCCTATTAAAGCCTTACTCATCCAGCTCCATTGAGGCTAGATGCCATGGTACTGACATGGCCAAGGCTGCATCTCCCCTAATAGCTCTACTTCTGGAAGGCCTAGCCAGAGCTTCACTAGCACAGAGTTTGTCTACTCTTTATAGTGCCATTTTGGCCAACCCAAATCTGGTTATCAGACCTAATATCCCTCCCTTTGGGAGCATCTCAAAGGGCCTTCTGTCTCAGCCTTGGGGGTCTATCTTTTACCCCTGCCTGGAAATTTAGATAGTGTGGGTCTGTTCCCTGAGGGAAGCCAACTCTTAGATGCTGGTCTCTCAACTGAAGTTGTAGAGATTCTGAGTTCCAGAGCTTTGTCTACTACTAAGTATACAGTGCTCGGCGTAAAGGAGTACACCTCCTTTAAAAAGTATGAATTTAGTCAGTAGCTCAATGAACAAAAGAACAATTTCCAAACTTTAATCAAATCGGTTGAAGCAAAAATGAATACACCACGCAACAAAAACTACTACATCTAGCATTTTGTATGAGCACTTTGATTTTTAAGGACAGCCCCAAGTCTTCCCTGCATGGAATGAACAAGTTGGCGACATATTGCAAAATCTATCTTTTTCCATTCTTCAAGAATAACCTCTTTTAGAGCCTGGATGCTGGATGGAGAGTGATGCTCAATTTCACATCAGAAGTCACACAACATTGCTTCAGAATTTCCCACAGGTGTTCGATTGGGTTCAGATTAGGAGACATACTTAGCCATTCAATCACCTTCACAATGTTCTTCTTCAGATATGCAACAGTAGCTTTAGATACGCATTTTGGATCATTGTCGTGTTGGAAATGTGCACGACGACCAAGTGCATGGAGTGATGGCAGCATCTTCTTCAGTATAGAGCAGTACATTGAGTTCATGATACCATCAACGAAATGCAGTTCCCCAACACCAGCAGCACTCATGCAGCCCCTCATAAGGACACTGCCACCACCATGTTTCACTGTAGGCACCATGCATTTTTCTTTGAAGTCCTCACCCTTACCACCCCATATAGTTTTAAAACCATTAGTTCCAAAAACAGCAATCCTTTTCTCAATCCTCCAGAGTATAGAGTCCCAGTATTCTTCATCTTTTTCAGCATGGGCCCTAGCAAATTCTAGGTGTGCTTTTTTGTGCATGGGCTTTAGGAGAGGCTTCCTTCGTGGACTATACCCATGCAAACCATTCCTCTGCAGTGTGCCCCGTATGGTGTCACAGGAAACGGTCACTCCAGTTTTGCTTTCTACTTCTTTAGCTAATTGCAGTGAACTTGCATGGCAATTTTCTTCAACCCTTCTCATCAGAAGACACTCCTGTCGAAATGTTAACTTCCGTGGACAGCCTGGACGTCTCTGTAAGATGGTTGCACTTCCATCTTTCTTAAATTTTTGGATCAGTTTTGCTACAGTATTTTGATTGATATGTAAAGCTTTGCTGATCTTTTTGTAGCCTTCACCTTTTATGTGTATAGAGATGATTTCCTTTCTCAGATTTTGTGACATTTCTCTTCCATGGGGAGCCATTGCTGACAGCAATAAATGGAAAGGGCTTTTCTTTGTTAAGTAATGCCCTTTTATAGTCACCTGTCTGCTGGCCACCTCTTAAATGAATCATTAGACTCACCTGTGGTTGAATGCCTGTTAATTAGGATTTTGTAGTCTTAAGTGTAACTTTTCTCCTAAGGCTACAATTGGGGTGTACTCATTTTTGCAACATGGGCTTGAATGAATTTGTCAGGAAATTCACTTTTTTTGTGTGTACAAAACAACAAATCTTGTTTGCAACCAATGGCCCACATTTGTGGGAGTTTTTGTAGTATAGTGTCTCATAGAAAATGTTGATTCTGAAAGGAAACTAAAGGTTGTCTGACAAATGTGGGGTGGGGTTGGGGGTAGGGGGATTCATTTTTTTCTGAGCACTGAACCCTAAAGTGGCAGCTCTTTGTGTCATGGTGTGAGCAATTCCTGTTTACCCAATTCGCTGCCTTATTGGTTTAGTGCTGGAACCTCTCTACAGAGTCAGCTCTGACTACTTTTAAGTTTTATGTGGCTGCTGTTTCCACTATCCATGAACCAACAGAGGGTGTATCAACAGGTTGCACCCATTTTGCACCCTAAACCAGACTATTTCCATAAGATGCCCACGACCGTTGGCCACCCAGTGGTGATTAAGGCCTTTTGTTCTGTGCCATAGCAAAGAAGGCTTCATTTATTTTGTCCAGTTGGAGCTTAGAGAATCTATGTCCACTGCTCAAGCCAGTGGTATTAAACCTCCCAACTCTATTTTGATGGCTACAATCAAGGTAAATTTCACACATCACAGATGCCGTTACCCTGGCTTTTGAGGCCTGTGAACTAGTGTCATCTTTGGGCAGCACATCAAGTTCCCTCAAACAGGATCATCTCAGGTTATGTATGTAACTCAGTTCCTTGAGGCTATTTTTTAGCCACTTGGACTGAATACATGAAAGAAACATTCTTTAAATTGTGTTCTATAAAATCTTGTTTTGTGGAGCACAAGATGGCAGTGTGCATGGACACAGTGGCCCAACAAACATTTTACATACATATTTTATTCAGTCTCAAACACTTTGTCAACCAAATAGCATCTATGACCAGAATCTGCTAAAACTACGAGTTTTAAATGAGAGAAGCGTTACAACAGACTTTCTTTTTATACCAACATACAAGAGGAGATCACAAGGAGTTACGGTTCTCTGTGGATTACCATTTCTGCATGAAGGCGGTGAAGGTTAGGGAGGCTACAGGGCCGGTGTGCTATCAAGGCTAAGAAAGCAGCCACACAAACAACCACTTCCTAGCATTTTTCTTACCAACACAAGATCTATTGTAAATAAAATAGATGAAGACTGCATATTGCAACGAACATCATCACGAGGAACAGCTGTGTTTTAGTCATTACTGAAACCTGGCTTATCTATACAGCTACAGTATAAATTGTTACAATGTCAATAAAGAACAATTCACAAGTCATATAAATTTAGAATGTATTTATGAAGGTAAACAATGTGCATCATCAGAGCACTAATATCAGAGTAATCAGAAACAGAAAGTCTCTAATACTAATATCTAGTGCATTCATTGGCTGATTTATATCAAACTTTTCAAATAAAACTTCAAAATGTCCAATTTACCATTGGTGCATTAACCAAGTTAAATGCAAGTGCCCACTGTGCATTGTTTTCAGAGAAGCTGCATGTGGTGATCCTGTCATTGCTGATTTCAACTATGTATAATTTTTCTTTATATTTTTATTATATTTAGTATTTATTATTTTATTTATAGCTTTATTCTTGTGTGTACTGCATCCACAGACAACCACCCCTTACACACATGCAGTTCCCCATGACTATGTCTCACATAGCACCCCACTCTTTCCACTCACAGGAACAGTAATGTCTCAAGGAAGCTCTTTGAGTGCTCTGCTCAGGTAATTAAAGGTTTTAGTGGAGCTGTCAAGCTAATTTTGCTGTATTATAGAGCACAAAGGGTCATTTCTGAACCATGAATCATTAGAGCTAGGCTTGCACCATCCTTTGCTCTTGCTATCTAATTCTTGGAAGATTGGCTTAAAAAAATTCAGATAAATTCGCTCTCTGTGGATGAGCTCTAGTAGTTAACTAAATCAGCGGTATGTCTAATAATATTTTGCAACATCAAAGATTTATAAAACGTGGCCCAGGTACAGTTCAATGCTTTGTTCCAAAAGATTGCACTAAAAGGGCTACTTCAGACTTTTTTGTTGTTTTGTTTGTAACCTGGTGCTAAGGTGCACAATCTTACACATTACACATTAACAAAGATGATAAACAGACATTAGCTAGCATCAAAATTAGGGAGGGCTCAGTAGCAACCCCTGGTTGGGGCACAAAATTATAGTCCTACCAACTGGCAACAGGAAGTGTTGCTGATATAAACTTTTAAAAAGTTCACTTGTGGACAAAACTTGTAGCAAAATCAATGCAAATGTTTTTTATGCATTGTTTTCATAGAAGCTTCTTTTGGCGATCATGCTTGTCGTGCATTATTGCTGCTTTTGCGTCTGAAAATTCAGCAGTTTTGTTTACAGACAGCTTGTAGTTAAGTGTCTTCTGTGCCGAGTGTGATTATGTTTACTTATTTGTGTGTGTGTATTTGTATGGATATGTGTGTAGTTCTCTTTATACACACACAGCTTTTCTTAAATTTGTTCACAGCATAGCAGTTCTGCACATGACCTTTCATAACCTTGTTTACCACAACACTCCTATTGGTGCTTATGTAGTATCTCCAAAAACATGCAAGTAAAAACGAGCATTATAAATAGAAAGACGTCTTTAATGGCTTTCTCATGTTCTCCATTCTCTCACTTCATTGCAAGTTAAATCATTGCACTATAAAATAAACTTTTAATGACTTAATCCTATGTGAGATTTGAACACAAATGCTGTTAGAAGTGTGACTTTGTCTAAGAGTTCAAGCTGAATAATTTGTAGGATGTCTCACTGATTTCAGAATGTAATGAAAAACATATTTTGGGATCCATATAGGAAGTGTAATTTGACAGAGTGATCTTAATTTCTGGCATTGATTTCTAGTTAAGAAAACATATAAAGTGCTTTATTCATATACTTTATCACTGAGAGAACTGTATGACAATTGTGCTCTTGATCAAGACATGTAACCCAAGCTGTCAGTGGGGAGACTGCAGTTGGCAGACTGCTAATTGCTCTAGATGTATTAGTACACTGGCACTCGTTTACCTTTCAGTGTGTGCCAAATAAAATACTTAGGACAAAGCCAACCTAGCCATTTTCAGACACATCAAAGGATAGCTGTTGTTCATAAAATCTGTGTGGTCTTGATGTTTTATCACAGTCAGGAGTTTTTACCAGCTTTATTTTTCCATTATTAAAGATATAACAGAACAACATATAGAAGCACAAAGGAATAAAATGCCTTTGTTAACAGTATACAGAGGCTTTTAATTAACTACTTTAAAGTAGAACTAGAACTGGATTAAACAGTGGAAGACCAACTCTAGCATATATTATCTCTTTAGTAAGCTATTAAAAATTTAAGAACATACAGTTTGTTTGCAACTAAAGACCTATTCTGAATCTATTTCTAATCCAAATATCTCATCAAACAAGATTTTGTTATCTTTCCTGGTAGATGTGATTTTAACTAATTAAGTGACTTAATTAGTCACTTACTGACAAGCTGGAAGTGAACATAAATCCTAAAAACATTTTTAGAAGACAATTCAAGGTGTGATAATAACTTCTCCTTTCAAATCACTATAGCCTCAATCTTGTCACTGTCCAAATGCTTGACTCATAGCAGTAGTGGTTGTTAAGGGTTAATTAATAACTGTTGACAGTTTGTAATGAAGTACACAAAGCACCTTGTCACGTCGACCATAAAAGCAGCAGCGTGGCTGTCATCAAAAACATAGACTTATGCACATGGTGTCCTCATGTCTTCCCATTCATAGAAGTCCAACCCACTTTCATATCCTGACCTACCTATCCCCATCATGAAGAAGGCATCATTTTCTTCCTAGAAATTAAATTAAATCCATTCTTATGTCATGTCATGTGTATTAAGCCATGTGTCTATGAAGGGTCTCTTACCTTTAATATTAATAAGCTGCTAAATCTTGTTCAATTAATAGATTACTGCACATACACAAAAGCAACTTTTATCTTTATCCAGCATAAGGAAACAACTTTAAGCCATACTGAACTGTTTTCAAACAAACAGAACTGATTCAAACAATGAGAGGTTTGGGGTAACCTGGGGGCGCTTGTTTGTTCTAATAGTGTAGAACAGTGGTGTATTTTCAAAGCTGTTTACAATTCAAAAATACACATGCTTTGTTACTAGTGTCTCCATGTATATGTAATATGTTATCTGATTGTATGTAATATATAGGTTTGTGTGCTTGTGGTTTGCAACGACAGGCCATGTGTGTTATGTGTGTTAAACATAGGCATGCCAAAGCACTGCAATAACTCTCATGAAGTTTCTCAAAGATTCATATTCTTACATCAGCATTACTAAGCCGTGCTGATTTAACACACTTCACAAGAACTGTTTTACTACAACTGAGGGTCATAAAAAAGCATATTGTAAACACCATTTTAATAAAACTGTCTGTGAGGTAGCAGTTAGCTCTGACATTAGAGCCCCAGACAACCATCTAAACGGCCGCTGTTTAAGCTGCACATTCTCAGAGCTCTGGGCTTTGTGTTTTGCAATATGTCCGAATGAGAAGAACTTCCTGCTTATATGACTTCAGGGCAAGTTGAATAGTGTCTTGTGTCTTGTGGAGAGTGCCGATTGAAAAGCTTGTGCTGGAAGGATCAAAAGGGGTGTAAGTGTAGTGAAATTGAGTTGGATGCGGAGTAGTGCTGTGTATGTGTGTGTAAGTATTGGAAGGGGTTTGAGTAGGGATGTGATGAAAGATTCCCACGTGTTGAAGCACAGGGTAGGGCCACAGCACACAGCTCTCTCGGGAGGTATGGAAGCAATTACTGGCACTGAGGGCCCATAGACACCAATAGAACCAGTCCCTGAAAATAATGCACACAGTTCTCTGGAAAGCTAAATTACTTCCGTATGAGCACGAAGACTAAAAGGTTAGTGTTGCTACTCCTCTGTGTGTGTTTTCTTTCTTCTTTTTTCATTAGGAACAAATATTGAGGCATATTTAATTCAGATCACACATTTTGAATTTAAGAAAACAAGCCACAAAAATACCATTGCTAATTAGACTAATACTACACTCTGTGTGTGTGTGCTGAGGAGGCAAGGGAGAGAGCAATGGCCAGCCACCCTCCAGGCAAAGCAGACACTAAACTCTCCTCGCATGAGAAATAAGGCAATTAAAATACTGATGCCTCGATCCCAGACCGCACACAGCTGAATAAAAGTGTGCAAGCTTGGGAGCGAATGAAAAGCAGGTCCATTCAGGATTCCCCACGCTCCCCTGGTTCAACTGCAACTGCTGCTTTGTTAAACAGAAAAAAATGTGCGACGAACAAATTTATATGAGAAAAGCATATAAATTATTATTAGAAAAGCATAAAATAAGCTACAGCACTTAGCTGACTAGCTAAAAGAAGGCGCCTCACTTACTGTAAATATACATAATTTCAACTAATATTTGTGGCAAACAAAGCAGTGAAGCCTGGGAAGATGTGGCTTATATTTATGATATGTTGTTGTTAAAACTATTAAAACTATTTATGAACTAGTTATGTTGATAGTGCTGAAGTATATCAGTGCTGAAATATATCAGTACATTGTTCCAGCTAATTAAGATATTTCAAACAATATTTAAAAATATATTAACTCTGCTACATGCTAGTGTGCATATCAGCAGCTTAATAAAAAAACTGTTAAATAAATGATGATGGATGCTGTTTGCGTAATAGCAGCAGTGCTTTTACCTTGCTTCTATCAGTTGTTTTATTAGTCTTGATTTGTTTTGCTGCAGCCAATAAAGAACCAATAAACCCCAGTTAATTTGCATCAAATGCATCAATCACCAAGAACATGCAAACATCTTTTAAGAGCTTCAGTCTGTTTATATATTACTTGACAATTGACCCATATGGATGAAAGTATTGAGAGCAATTCTGTTAAGAATTCGTGTACTGTCAATTATTTCATATCTGAATCACAGTTTAGTGGTGATTTTCTCAGTTTAGTGGTGATTTTTGCCTAGCTATTATGCTGGCTAAAGTTACCCAAATATTCTTTACCTTTAGTGGTGATTTTTGCCTAGCTATTATGCTGGCTAAAGTTACCCAAATATTCTTTACCTTTTTTAAAATATCTGAGCACAACAACCCCTCTAAATAAAAATGCAAGTGCCTTGTTATTTATTTTTATTTACTTATTAACTATTAGGTACAGAAAATGTTATTATTTTAGTTTATAACTTTTTTGCTTTAATTTAACATTTTTATTTTTACTTCATATTATAGGAAAGTAGAAATGGACAGGAAATTGGATCATGATAACTTTTTCTTAGCATATTCACTCTCTGTGCCGATCTCTGTTTTTTTTTTGTAGAATAGAGTGAGGAGTCTCTCTGCTCCCACTACTTGGACTGTAGGTTCACATCACTCAGCTGACAGCAGATAAGACAACCGCCCGCTTCTGGTGCCTCCTACTGGAGCTGCTTCATTTCCACAGCAACCCACAACCCACACTTCTATATCTAAATACTTTTCTGGCTTGTTCTTTCTTTCCTGTACTTGAGTTTCCTCTTTCCTCCATACCTCTATTCTGTGATGTACAGACACAACGTTGCACATTTCCTTTGGAGTGTTTGACAATGCAGTCTGGAGGCAAAACAGATTTGGCTGCATAGTCACACATTCTAGTAGGCAGAAAATATGTTGGCTAGAGTGCAAAAAACAGCACTTGGGGTTAATGATGACCTATGCAGTCTTTTTGTCTGAATGAGGGGGAAACCTGCAGAGCAAAAAGTTAATAGCAGAAAAAATACATAGAAGGTATTGTTCCCTCCTGTATAAACAAAAAGAGAAACTTAAGTAAAAAAAGAAATGTAAATGAAAAAAACCTTTGAATGCATTTTTAAACTTCAAAAAAATCTATCATAAAACATTTATGGCAGCTTGGTCTAAAAATGGCGGTGGCAACATTTTGGCTCCGCCAAAGCAGAACAGAAATTAATTATAGTGAAAGTGATGCCTTCCAGTGGTTAAAGATTGATTATGTTTGATATGCAACTTGTATTTCGCATAATCTGTCTTTGGCCCATCCAAATTGGCCAGAGATAGAGCAAGGAGAAGCATCCTCCTAAAGGATAAGGAATGAGAGTGGAATTGTAGCCAGTATTCTGTCAGTCTGTCAGGGCCAAGTTTTAGCCCATTACCTTCTGGTGATCACACATGTGACATTAGACAAACACATAAAGCAGGATCAAGACACAGGTGAGAAAAAACTAAAGCATGATTATTACATATTTGAGTGAAGAAGTACACAATTACAGTACATTTAAGATGGTATGTAAATAAGGTTCTAAAATATAACAAGAGACCTGAATTTTCCTCACAACACAATGTGTGGAGTTTGTTTCATTTTATTTACTTTGGCTGTAGAATATTATTGGTTGAAAAGAGCAATCAATAAGACATAAGTATGCAAACGAGCATATGAACACACAACTGGAGAACACAAAAAAAGCCCATATATTTAAATACTTGCACAAGCATTATTTTAATAACAAACAGACTTAAAGTGATCAGTAGCTGTAAAATATCAAAAAATATCAGTAAAATATCATCTCAATCAAAAAGTGAAAACAGAAAAATAAAGAGATAGAGTGCAAAGTGTTTCCTCAGGAGGCCAAAATCCAGGCTGAAAGTGGTAGTAAAATAGCTCATCATCCTTTCTCAGCTGCCTTCTGAATTAAAAAAAAAAAAGCCTTGGTGTGACCAGCCCTGGACTGAGCCCAATCAAAATCTCAGGGTTCTGTAAGTGAGAGCGAGTCTGGTCACGGCACGCCTGAGAAAGAGAGCGAGAAAGAGACGAGTGAAAGACATGGAGTGGACAGTACCCTAGAGATACACTTCTCTCTTGTCCTGTCATGATGCAGTATGGTGGCTCTCTCTTAGTTGTCAGCTCTGTGGCCAGCCCTATTTACACATTTATACACACCTGCTTATTTATTTATTTACTGCCATGACAGAGAGCCACTCAACCGTCTGGTGAACGCACACACATACACAGCCCATCGCAGTGTTTTAAAAGGCCAGAGCAAAATGAGAAGGTCTGACGACGCTGTGGGATGAAAAGCAGGGTGGCGGGTGCATTCAAGAAGCTAACAGTTTTAATGGGTGGAAATGTTCTCCATTTTTGCAAGCAGAAGAAGAGCAAAGAGTGACTGAATAATTTAGTCATGTCTCTAGGTAAAAGGACTGTAGAGCTGATGCCCAGACTGCAGTCCTGTCTCCAGAACATGTGGGAATGAGATCAAAAAGATGAAGAAAAGAGAGAAACGGAGGGACAAATGAGACAATAGTGTGTGTGTAAAACAATCTAATCTAATGACCTTATTTTTTCAAAACATTGTTTATTAGAAAAATTGCTGTTTTAAAGGGAACTATTCATGAATGTTTACATAGTATCAACTTTAGCAAATGGGTTCTGAACTATTATAATTTAACACATTGTCATTCAGCTGTAAGATGCAACTTTCACAAATGTGGAAGTGTGAAGAATTTAAAATAAATACAAAACTATTTAAATAATTATGTTAATTTAATAATTATGTTATGTTAAGTTAATTAAGTCAATAAATAAGAACAGTATGGTTTGAGAGTGACTGTAATTGAATTTAAGTTGGTCTTTTGTCCAGTTGTCTATGAGATGAGAGTCATACAGTACCATTTGAAATGAACCTTCCTGGATTAAGTGCAAAGTGGTTTTATGCTAGTGTCAAAGAGGAGTAATTGATAACAGGTTTGTGAGTGCTTCCTTGGCACTGTGTATGAATTATGTTGTATGATTGTTTAGAAGTCTCATATTTAAAAAAGTTGGCATTGAAATATTTCTAGAATAATTGTAGCTTGTGCAGCAGGATTACAAACAGTAGCCTAGGTGTTACCTTTCTGATAAATGGTTTTACGGAATTTCTAGTTAAAGCAGGCTCATTATATAAAGTCATTAGCTGTCCAAATTAATATTAATAAAGGCACACCTTGCTTACAGTCACAGTCACTCACTCAAAATTGTGTCAATGTAATGACACTAGTGGTTTGAGGCTGAGAGACCAGTCATTCCTATCACTCTCATTAATTATTAAAAAAATAAGAATTACCCTTAAAAATAAAGAGCCAACAGGTATTGGCAAATGGGATTTTCATACTAATATCAGCCCTGTACATTCAGGTATAACATGCACCACTCAATTAGATCTGTTCTTTGAAGCTAATCTGGGAATGTTTTTCACCTGCTTTGTGTCATGAACAAGTAATGACGTGAGTGAAGAAGGCAGAGGCGGACCCAAGTGCAGGTTCTTTATTATATTTGCGACGTGGCATGGTCAGAAACAGGCGAGGTCAAACACACGGGCAAACAAGGGCAGCATAGAAAATCCAAAAGGGTAGTCCACAAAACAGAGCAAATGTCAGGGGCAGGCAGCAAAACATCAAAAACCAAAACACAGAGTCCAAAGGCCAAAGCCAACAAGAGAGTCCGAAACACAGGGAATGAAAAAACACAAGGGAAACACAAGGAAAAGGCAAACCAACACTTCGCAACTTCCTGTTTGCTAGGCTAAGCTTTTATAGCTAGCAAACAGGAAGTTGCTGCAGAGGAAGCACCAAAGAGGAAGCAAGAGTGGAGCAGAGTGAAGCAAAGTGTAACACCTGGTCAGCAGAGGGAGCCCAAGCCCCATGACTGTCTGTCTGCTCCCTCTGCTGACCAGTTGTTACACTTTGCTTCACTCTGCGTGGGGTTTCCCACGTCGTACTTTAACTTGGGTAATGTTGGCCTGTTCTAATTTGAATCCTTTACAAGCTTTACAAGCCTTTACAATCAAGATGCTTATATTTTAATGGATTATAACCAGGAATGGTACATTACTATAAGCATGAAGGACACATTCTGTATGTCTTGTTCTACTTTGGCACAAACCGGTTTCATTTCTATTGGTGTCGGGACATATCAGTTCAGGGTCCTTCCCTTCAGTCTGTCCCTGCCTCTTCATGGCCTACCTAAGGTCACAGGGTCTGCCCTCCTCTGTGAAGGAGGTTTTGTATACTCAAAAACCCTGACTGACTGGCTTTTCTTAGCACACTCTCAAGATGATTGTGTACCAAGTCCTGGGAAACCGAGAAAAGACCAAGCCCTTCCACATTAACAGAGCTTCTATTTTCCCAGGTTGGAGTTGGACTTGGAAAGTCTGTTTACGCTCAATGGGAGTATGACATCCTTCAAGACAGTAGTGCTGCTCAAGTTGATGCAAATGGGACCACCTCAGCACTGACTACAGTTCTGAGTCCCAAGGTGACTACAGCAACACAGCATACATCAAGGGGCTATCATTATTATGTGTCATGTTCCTTTTAGCCCTTGGCTAGGCCTACATTTATATGGGGAACCCCCTTAGAACAGGTGTCATGGTGTGTTTTAGTTGCAACCTTTGCAGTCATCACAGGCTAGAGTGCTGCATGTGTCGAGTCTAGATTGGGGCGTGTCTGCATTGGCATCCTACTAGCTTAGAAAGTGGGGTATATAACATTTTGCAAAGTGTGCTTGAAGTGAAGTCCATTTGAGGTGTAATACTGGGGTGCTAGGGTAAAAAGGTTCAATATAGTAAAGTTTAGGTGCAAAATAACAGCATGGAGATATATGAATGTAAACTATAATGTTCTTGTGTATATAAAGAACATTTTGAAGGCATCTATGTTTTATGCATATGAAAAATGTGTTTTTAATTTATTTTATTTTAACAGTTAGTTTGACCCACCATTTATAGGCTTTGAATCACATCTAAAATCATCTAATTGGGGGCGATATATCACATGCAGGGTGATGTCACCAGGAAGCATTTGCATGCGCCGGTAGCTTCAGTGAAGCGTAAAACTGTCTGTCTATTTATACATGTTATCTTTATCTTTTTCTTTAGTGTTTTAGAACATTTAGAGCATTCCTCCATGCCCATGCTATATAACAGGCGGGAATACACGTTTTATGCTTAGTTTGTTTGGGAGTGAAGCAAGCTCAGTCAGCTCTTGAGTGGGTTGGCTGTGTGCACTGTAAGCATCTTTAAATGTGTTTGCTTCGCTCCCAGAAAGCTCTCTTTGAGGAGGGAGCCTTCATAAGTTTTCCTAAGTGCATAAGTTTTCATAAGTGCTGGTCCTGCTTCTGCTGAGGCAGGACAGAGAAAACATTTGTGGGGTTCACAATTGGATCATATGGAGGGAATTGAGACAAGGTCTGCTTTATCTCGTTCCTCACCTACTAGATCCTCTGCCCTCTCACTGGGTTTGTAAGCCTGCCCTGTGGTTAGTTCCCCCCAGAGGGAGGGCTCATATCATTACTGGTTTCCCCTATTTTGAGGAGCTACTGGAGGTAGTTAATTGTGCTGTAGTCAAGCTGAACATCTATTGGCCAGCTGGACAACAGACTGCACCACAAAAGGTTTGTTGTGACCACACATCACAACAAACAATGTCCCCTCCTTTTCAGTGCCCTCTGAGGACCAAACTGTTAACCCTGCCTCTTCTGGGGTTTCAAGCCACAGTAGCCTCAAACATTGGCTCCCTCCATTGTGTGCCAAGATTAGCAAGCATAGATGGGTTGCCACCTTTGATGAGGTCTATAGAGAGTTTAGATCAGACTCCCCCAGCAGCCTTACTTACAGGGCACCAGTCTATTCACTCAAAACACACTAGAGGCCAATCTCTAGAGATTGGTTCCCTTATCAGACCACCTGGCAGCCTGGAGAGTACTGCCACATGTGTCTCAATGGGTCCTGAGCACAATAGAACTAGGTTACAAGATCCAATTCAAGTATTGTCCACCCACTTTCAGTGAGGGTCATCCCCATGACAGTAGGTTCTGCTCAGGTTCTAGTTATGAAACAAGAAGCAGACACACTTCTTGAGGAAGGAAGCCATCACGGTGGTACAGTTAGGGCATTACAGCCACGATTTCACCTTAGTGTTGTATGGGATTCAGTCAGAAAAGGCCAGTGACTCACTGTAAAACAGTTTCAACAACTGCTGTTATTGTTGAAACTGCTGTCAATGTTATTCCATTCGGCCTGCTGCACATGAGACCCTTACAGTGGTGGGTTAAAACCAAGGGGTTTTCCTTGAGGGGGAAAACCAATATGAGATGACAGCTAGACTGACGACCCTATCAACTTCAGTGGTCTCCTATATCAACCACCAAGGAGGTCTGTGGTTATGCGATCTTTACAAGTTGGCATGTTAAATTCTTGTGAGGTTTCTGGACAATGTCTTAAGGTGGGAGCAACCATTTTGTATCTTTGAATCGGTGCTCTTAATAATCCTGTTTTGGCCAATTCAACCATGGTTCTTAGATCTAGTAGATCTACTCAATGGCTTTCCCCGAAATCAAGGTCATGGGTGACCTCCAGGTCCTGCAGTGGTCCCTTCTTATTTGGACTTTTCGCCCGGTTTGGCCAAAGCCTTTCTCTACCTGAGACCAAGTTATGTCTCTAAGGTTCCCTCTAACACACTGCAGCGGGTCATACTACAAGTCTTCTGTCTCCTTCCGGGAGAAAGACCAACAGAACTGTGTGTGCCCAGTGCAAGCATTGGACACATATGTCGCTGGAGTACTGATGCTACTGGCATCTCATTTGAGTCCTCTAGTATTCCCCCACCTAAGGGGAGCAAGGCTCATTCTACCAAAGGTATGGAGGCTTTCTAAGCCCTTTTATTCAGGTGTCCCAATTTAGGACGTCTGCAATACTGTGGGATGGTCCACTCCTTTAACCTTCATCGGGCACTATGGCCTCAGTATCCTAGCTTATCCTCACTCTTCTCTCCTTATGCCTTGACTGTGCAATTTCACCAGGAAGCAGGGGAACCTTATATCTGGTGATGTGGGCATCTCATTCCTAAAGTGTTTCAACACAGCTCAAGTTCCTGAAAGGGAACATCTCAGGTTACGTATGTAGCCTATGTTCCCTGAAGGGAACAAGATGCTGCATCTCTGGCTATACTGCCAGTACCACTGCCTGCACTTCATTCCTTTTAGAAGCTACCAGTTTGCTCAGAGTGCATAAAAGCTGGAAGCATTCTCAAAGCATTTTGATGCAGTGTCTCATTCCCTTCTGGGAACCTGGGTTACATGTGTAACCTAACATGTTCTCCTTGTGGCCCTTTCCAGCAAAATAGAACAGTCACAGTTGATCAACTCATTGTCTATAAGTCACTAATATAAGAGCACACTAAAAATTCACTCAAATATTTGTTTGTTCATAAAACAGGAGGGACTCCTAAGGTTCCATTCATCCACTGTCATTCCTTCAATTTTCATTTTCACAAGCACTGATTATTTATACAGGATTATTTAGGACTGATTATTTTACTTTTTCACCCTGAATGAGTTGGACGATACATTAAAAAATGATAAAAATGGCATGTTGGTAATTTATGTTTTGAAGAGGCCTAATTTTAGAAAGAGTTCTGGGAAGTGAGGGTTCACCCTGTTTCTGATTGCATACTCTGGAGAATAGAAACAGAACAAACCCTACCTATATCATTAGGTGGGCATTGATGTATAGAGGAGAGATTAGAATTACAACCCACTCACTAGATAAACTTTCAGTTACAGTGGCCAGATTACATTACATTTGTTATTAAGGGAATTATATGTATGTTATAATAATATATATATATTTCATGAAAAATATATACGGTTAATAATAACCATTGTTTTCATCTTTATTATGTAACTGTTATACAAATCCCAGTTAAACATTTAGCAGAGCAGCTAACAAAGAATTATTATAATGGTAAGCAGTGATTTTTGTTTAACAAATGTAAATGAAATTATATTTAGTTTACCCACCAACATAGAGGCACCCCACAAGACATCTGCAGCATTATAATGCTCATAAACATGCCCTGACATTGGTCACTATAAAAATGTCAATGTCTTCTCTACTGCCGCAGTGCCACAGCCCCAGGACACCCAGCATGCTCTCCTCTCTTTTAGTCTAATGAGTTGCAACACAGATAATGTGGCTGATGATCTTTCATTGATTTGGCTATCACTTGCTTGTCTGGTAATTGATCCGTAGCTAAGCCTCTAGTTAATTATATCAGCTTCGACATGGCCCTAGTCTGAGGGGAATTTGAAGGCTTGCAGAATAATAGTTTTAATAAAGGAGTCCATTACTGTCTTGACTGTTGCAGGTGCCACCAACAGTTAATGAGCTCATTCCTGATAGGGAGAAAGAAAACTGGATAAACTAAAAAAAAGGCAGGGAGAAAGAAAGCAAGAAGAAGCACAAAAAAGGAAAGGATATTGACAGAGTTCTCTTAAGCCTTTCACAAACAACAACTATTATGGAGGGGGGGTATGGGGGGTGGGGCAGCTACTAGCTTCACACTCAGCAACAATTGAAAAATCAAGGTACCAGCACATTTTCGCAAGGGGGGCATTGAGATTGAGACTTATTTGTGACTATATTATTGAAGATGTGATCACTAAGGTTTAATGAATAAAAAATAGTGGCAGTACTGTTTTCAGAAGCAATCTGGCCAAGAAAGAGTGAAGACAGATGATATGAAGGGGACAAATGTGTGACAGTGGGCTCTGAGCATCTCTCCCATTAGTGTCCATTTGCCTGTAATGATGTGTGGTCTACAATAGCTTTGGTTATCGTGGGAGGCACTCTACACTTGACAGAGAGAGGAAGATGGTATAAAAAAGCATATTATGTTCATATTGTGTCTGCCACAATTCCTTTTGCCTTTCTTCATTCAATCTAAAAAAAACATTAGATTTGATCAGGCAAAATGCTGTGCAGATTATTCAAGTAAAGGTTAGCTAGAGCTGTCATTAGTTCTGTACAGAGGCTTTTAAAAGACAGTAACAACTGTCTCCTTCAAATTGCCACAAAACTGAAGTGAAAAAAGTGGTTTTCTACATACGAGAAGCCATTTAATGTAGCGAAAGGAAGTTAATTTTTTTGTTTCATAGAAAGGAGATCACAGTGGCATCTTACTTAAAATAAGTGCAGTGTCAAAGACTATAATTTTAACAGTTGACGTGAGGGGAAGTGATGTAGAAATGTAAAGACACAATAATAAAAAAATACAGAATAATAGCTTTATTACACATTCATTTCTAATATAAAATGTTTTGGCTTCTAAAATGAGGGAAAGATGCTTCCACTTATTGTAAGTGCATATGTTAGGGATTTCTTTCTTTTCCCCACCTTTGTGAGACTGTCTGCTGCAGGGACCAATTTGGCAAAAATGGAGCCTCTTTCTCATTTTTTTCTTAATTAAAATCTGAAAGCATCCACTCGAGGTTTCCATGTGTGGTTGTGTGTGTTTGCGAGTGGGAGAGTGTATGTATGATTATGTGTTCTGCCACACTTCTCCAAAAGACGATATGTGTGTGTGTGTTTGCACACACATAGAGAGGTGGGGGTTGGACTGATTACGTAGAACCATTAGCTAGAGCTGTTTAATACAAGGGAAGAAAAACAGACAAAGGAATCAGAGTTTGTAATAAAATAAAATGGTTGTGCACCCACTTTAAAATATGTGGCTCCAGTATTGCAGTGTAACATATTCAAGATTTAATCTGACTGTGACTGTAGTCATCATGAAGACACAATGCATAAAAAAGATGCAATAAAATTGTTAATTTTTAATCCTATTTTTCAAGGTTTTCCTAATTACAATAAAGAGTACAAACACAATTAGATAAAATAACAGCAAAGGACTTTGGTTTATAAAATAAAAAAACGGATTTTAAAATTTTGCACAGTTGGAAGGCTTTAAGTTGTCTTCTTGTTTAAGGTTATTATAGAAGCTGGAACTTGTCCAGTTATATTGACAAATAAATTATTTGCTTGAAATAGTGTGTGTGTGTGTGTGTTTGTGTGTCTATGTATTAAAGACTGGCTCAATCCCATTGAGGTCTAAGAGTGGAGAAGCATCAGGCATGGAGAGCTAGTAATAAGACAGGGACAGCCCAGCTTTCTCCTCTCTCTCTCTCTCTCTCTCACTCTCTCTCTCAGTGGGAAAGCAGATCAGTGAAGGAGAGAGAGAGCCGTGTCATTGAGTGCCAGCAAGAAGAGAGGAGCAGTTAACTCAGGCGCGCCGCGGCCCGACACACATGCTCTACCTCACACCAACACATATGCTCATGGCTGCCTGCACATGCACACACTGACACTGTGCTAGCTGAGTAGTTAGTGTGGAGAAAAAAGACAGGCAGCTTTTAAGAAGAAAAGGGGCCTAAAGAAGAACACAGTATAGAGAAACAAAGTAAGAAAGAAAGAAAGAGAGAGAGAGAGATAGAGAGGGGAGTGCCTGCTTTGGAAATGACACACTCCAACACCTGATCTCCACACAGCTGGGAGGAAAATCACGCTGGACACTACTGGTGAGAGAGGACACTTTCTTGGGAAAAAGGAGAGAAAGATTTTTTTAACTGCTCTTTTACATTTAACAGCTTCTTTTTAATTCAACTTTACAAAAATAACTATTGCAGTTATCTGAAAGTATGCACTTTCAATGCAAGGAGTGAATGCAAGGATTGATGTATATTTTTCGTGAGAACTAGAGAGTATCTTTATAAGGTGTTTGTATGTGTGCGAGTTGTTGAGGTGTGTAAGAGGTTGAAAGGCCAGGCTATGGGTGAGTAAGTTTGTTTGATGATTGATTTCTGCTTGGAATGTATGTATGTGTGTGTATATGTCCTTGTATGTTTGGAGGACAGCCCATACACAGCCTGACTGACATTTAGAAAAAGCAAGGGGTGCTGCCAAAAAAAACCTCCCCTCCTTCCCCATCTCCTCCTCTACTTCACTCTGCCATCCCTCTTTTTATCTCTCTCTCCTTCACCCCACACCCCCATCCTTCTATTCCTCCCTCCTTACCTCCGACACTATGCTCATCCTGCCCTCTACCACCACATGCCCCAGAGGAAATATGCATTGTACAGCCCTGCTCCTGAATTAACTCCACACACTCCTGCTACCAGCAGGCAGGACCCTCCATCCTCCCCCCTCTCTCAAGAGAAGACTGCAGGGAGAGAGAGTGAGAGAAAGAAAACACAAAGAAAGAAGGGAAAAAGAGAAAGAACAGGACAGAAGACAAGAACATTCACCCTTTGCCTATTTCAACCTCCACCTTCATATACTTCTTCCCCATCTACCCCCCCTTTCCCCTCTTCTCTACCAGCAGTCTAAAGAGACAGAGTTGGATGTGAGAGGCAGTGTGGTGTGGAAAGAGGAAAATCTAGAGAGGGCACAAGAGTCCATAGTCCGATCCAGCGGCGGCAGCAGTGGTGCAGGGGGAGGAGGGAGCTCCATGCAGTTCAGCACCAGACCTGCCAGCACCGAACCGGGCTTCATGGGGACATGGACACAGCAGAGCACTGACAGCAACTTCCTCTTCAGAATGTCCCAGCAGGTCAGTGGGACATTGTCCCTCTTGCTGTCTGGCTCTCTCTTTGTGTGTTTTCTCCAGTCCCACTCACTAACTGTATGCTCTGCTATATGTGCACTGTCATTTTTCGTGTTGAAGTGCATGTTTGTGTGTTCGTAAATATGTCAGCAATTGTGCATGGTTTTGTGTGTGCAGCTGTGTATGGAAAATATTTTGATTGGTGTGTGTGTAGCTGTACCTATTTTGGCTAATGATGTAGATTAAGTATTAATGATGTTAATGTCTGCGAAGTTTTTTTTACTTCTTGTATGGTAGATGTTTTGTGCTTTATGACCATGGAAAAAAATGTTGAGTGGTACAATGAAAATGCAAGTACTTTCATGGACCATCCAAGTGCGCCATCCCATATAACAAATGACAACCTTCATTGTAAAGTGTAGAGTGTGTAAACTACATATTATATTGCAATATTGAATATGTTCGCACAAGTAGCCAGCTGTGTGAGAAGTTTGCATATCAGGCAATTGTTTTGGTTTGTTGTCTTGTTGTGGTACCCAAAATGGTTTATGTAATGAATTTCACCTGTTTGCTGGAATCTTTAATATCAACAACTACCTTAAAAAGTACAATGAACTGTAGCTGTCAATATTTTAAATCTATGTTTATATAGCCTAATGTGTATATTTTCTAAAATGTTTGAGCTAAGTGCTTGTATCTGAACAGAAGGGGCAGGATTGAGGTCTGTGGAAAGAGAGATGGTGTGTAGAGTTATAATCCTCCTGACTAGTTTCCCAGTGCCATGCTCACCCTGTTAAAAGCTCAGGCCCCTGGACTACCGTTGGCCAACACTTAGGTCCACATGTGTCCTGATCTCTCACTACTTATTGTAATTCTTTTTTGCAACAAATAATATGCGTCATGACTAAAATAAAAAAGACCAACAAGTGTTTGGCACACATTTTTGAGTCGTCAGTTTATCACTGAACAGTTAAATTAAACAGGGCTCTGCGGTTAACCATGAAACAGATGTATATAATCTCTGGGAGAAAAAAGATTTGAATTTGTATTGATAAAGGGAGCACTGGGTTGTTCGTTATATCGCGGTTTCGGTGCAGGTGAATTCCGTCCTGGGCTTCTTCATCACTCCATTATCAGACACGTATAGACTAGATAGATTGCGAGTTTACGGACACCCTAAAGCTATTGTACGCGTTTAATAGCTGTCAAATTATCCAATAAAAGCTCTTTAAGGGTGATTTATTATGATGCATCTTTTGACATTTGATAAAGATCTTGAACACGATTTGTGTTTAGTGTTTATATCGTTTATCTGTGACATTAGTTAGGTCAAATAAAAATTATTGTTTATGTTGTTTATTTACGGTTGACTCTAAATTACTATTTATTTATGATCTAATTGTTTATTGTGAGGGTGATTTATGCCGATGGCAGCGTAATTTGCCTGCAGAAACAATTCTGTCTAAACAAAATTGTTTCAGTCCTTCATGCTTACTCATATGCCGCTTAAACACATACCACAATGTAAATTATGTGCATCAAAACCTTTGTGAGTTCTAAACATTTTGGTTTATAAACTCAATAACATATTTATTGAGAATTGACAAAGAAAATAACAATACCGTTAAAAATAAATTATATGTCCGTCTTCATTTTAAATATGAAGCGGCTATATGATGGCAGATGACAGAAAGTATAATTAGCCACTACTGTTAATATAGTGTGGATGTTGATGTTCTTTTCATTAAAATAGAGAACAATTATTAAAAACAAGTTTTTTCTTTTTTTTTGAGACGCGGTGCAGCTTTTTTCAAAGAACGTCTGCAAGTTCCCATTGAGCGTGCCATTTTTTCTACATAGGAAACCTCTGTTCTGCAAATGTAAGAACAGCTGAACTGTACAGTTAACAAGAAGATGCCGATACCACAGCAGCATCAAATCAAATTAAATTACAAGTATCCGTTGTTAATGTAATTCCTTGTGACACTGTTGAATTAGCAATATCCATATTAATATTAAACAAACAATCACAAATCTGCTGCATCGTGCGGGGGTTCATTTTCACCATAAACCTATATTTCCCATGTTAAAGTAAATTTTAGCAAATGTAAGCTTATATTAACTTGGGCTTAACCAGTGTGCCCTAATGGCTCTATCTTGAACTACTGGCTGCAGTATGAACGAGCATTAAATGTTCTTTATTTAAAAAATAAAAACCGTTGGGATGCTGATGCAGTTAAGCTCCATCTCTATCTTTGAACCCTCTTTCCTGTTTGCCCTCATAACTTATTTCTATAAATATACCAATATATCTAAGATGTTTAATGTTTATACATATACGTGTAAAATTGATTTATATTATGAATATTTCTTTAGTTTTAACATAAATATCTGTAATGATCAATGTTGTATGAAGCCAATTACAACATTGTAGCAGTAAAAGCATTATTTGTGTTGTTGTTCAATAATAATAATAATTTGGGGCACGCAAAAATGACAGATTTACCCGCAAAACGATCTGCTGAAAGCGTCAGTCTTATCGAGATGCAAAGTAATTTAGTGGAGATGTCGAGATATTTTGTTAATATAAAATATTGCAATTGTGTTAATTTATTTACACGTGAATAATTTAATGAATGTTAATATTATCAAAACTCCCCCGATCAAATAAAAGACGCACAAAATTAAAATGCAAGTGCGACTTTATTAACAGGCGCAAACTTTTATAATAAGAGTTTTAATTCTGTGTTATTAATGAAAACATATTAATGAAAAATTAAATGATTGTTTTCGATGAATTTGTAAATCTATTGTAAGTCTATAAGTATTTTTTCTAATATTATGTTCCTATGTATTTGGAGACCTGGTGAACGAAACACGCTCAGACAATTCAACAGCTACAAGAATAATGTGTTATGTGCGGTTTGTCGAGTGTTCTTTTTTATTTTTCGAATCTTTTCTCAATTTGTCCTGCAAATAAAAAACAGGCTTTTCTTCAGGCTTTGGCAACGAAGAGCATTTATTTCTAGCTCATTTAAAATTGTGGTGTGCAGATCAGCTGTGTGGTGTACTTTCTTTCTTTCTTTTCTCATTATTACAATGTGTGCGTGTGTGTTTGAGTCAGACTCAGAACGCACAGTGTGTAGATGTAATTACGGTGAAATTTGTGTTTTCTTTTCCTGTCTGTTCTGCATGCGTGTGTGGGTGCGAGATGAAACGACTTTTGGCTATACTTGGCTAAGGGAATGAGAAGGGTGGAGTGGAGGAGAGCAGAGTGAAAGAGAATATGCCGTTGGGGAGACACCCACTGGTTCGTTTAAGCAGATTGAGCCCAGGGTAGTGGCGGCACCATCGGTGAAGTGCTGACTAGGACGGAGCAATCACAGAAAGCATGACTGTCGCAGTCTTTGGTGACATGATGTTGTCATTATTAGAACTAAGAGACGGAAAGCAATCCGATTTGTATCACACAAAATGTATCACAGAATCGAGGGTATGATGGAAATTAAGTAGTGCACTGTTTTCGCTGGAGGAGAACATAAAAAAGGTTTGGTTTTAAAAGTGGTCTGTAGAATCAGTTTTTTGAACTATTGAGACACTTTAAAGAGATGTTGCTTGTTCAGACGTCTTTGCACTGAATAAATCTGGCTCCTGCCATTAATTACCGAACCTATTAAGTAATGGACTGAGGGGGAGCTGAGGGGAGTAATCTCACCTGACTCCGATATGCTTTCTTTCCTAATTCCTCTGGCTTCCCCCAATAGACTGCCTCTTAATGTTTTCAAGGAGAGACTGGAATGTGGAGGAAGCAGATATGCTGGTGAGAAGATCTAAAGTGACTGGTAAAAGTTTTTTAGATGTTTTCGTTGTAGAGTGAGTTTGTTGGCATGCTGTATTTTAAAAGTCAAAGGTTACAAAAAGTGGATAGAGAAGGTATATAAATGAGAGAGAAGAGTACAGTGTTAAAACTGCAAATAAAAGAACACTGTATTTTAAGCAATATACATCAGTACTGTATGAGAATTTGTGTGTGTACATGGGTAAATGCCTGCTATTGTATTGCCTACATCCCTGCTTTCACCTGAGATCGCAATGTGCATTGCATAATATTTTTGTTGTTGGAACTGTCATAACTTTTCCCTTGCAAAACAATCTGTATTTCTGTTAATTCCTCGTAATTCTATATGAGTAACTACATAATTTAGTTAATCCATTTGCTGTAGTTATGGCTTTAATAAATATGTTGTTTTTACCAGGTTCTGTGTAAATTGGTTTTAATATTCATGATTTAATTTTACTGTTTACAAACCAGTGTTCCAGTATTAAGCTGGAATGCTCTTGAGAAATAGCACTCTTTTATTGTTTCACATTAACAACAAATCAGATTTTCTGATATTATTTACGCTTTCTTTGTAAAACCCAATTTTACATTTTTGTTGTAAATAGAAAAATTTTGTTTTAGATATCTTAAATATTTCAAAGCCTGGCCTTCACAAAATGCTGAGGATGAGAGAGTGTAAGACATAAGCAAGTTGTTTTTAGGTAAGGGGAAGTGGTCCTTGGTGGTTAGAGTAATTCACTCTTCTGTGATACTGGCTTTCAGCCAGTTTGGATGCAGATTCATCAGTGCTATGCGACTGACACAAACCCCCACCCCCAGCCCAACTATGAAGTGTCCACAAATCAAGGATTTTCATTCAGCTTCACTAGTAAGATTTGCCCTGCGTCTTTATTTTTATTCTCTGGAGCAGATAGTGGGTATGAGTAGGTGTTTGGGATATGTGTGTGTCCTCTGGCTATGATCAATAGCTGACACTGGGCACATCACTCACATGCTTGGGCTACATCTCACCCTTGTCTTTCCTGAAGGGTGACATGACTACCCGCATTTGAAATACAAATTTGGAGTTGTTGCCCATCAGAAAATTGGGCAACTTTACCATTATTGTGAAGTATGTTAGACTTCGTATACAGACAAAAATGGAGACTTTAAAAAAGTTAAATTATAAACTTAAATTGAAACTTAGATATGCTCACTTGGGACACCCATAGGTAAATGCAAGCACTCAATTTAACTGTTAAACAATTGGCTCAAACAGAAGTCACTTGAAATAATTAAAATGTAATTAACATTGCAAAGTGAACATGATTGAATTATTGTTCTATAGGGTTTCAAAATTAGAATCAATTTTAAACAATGTTAACCATTTACAAAGATTCTTTACAAATATTGCACAGATTAAATTAAAAAAGTTTTATTCATTTAAATTAATGTAAAAATACCATAATTGCTAATTTATTTAGTTGTAATGAATTATTTGTCTAATGCCTTGTATTACTTGTTTAGCCAAGTTTAACAGTCCCTGTCCTATAGATAATGTAAAAAGCTAGTTAAACCGCTGAAATATTTTACAATTTTAGAACTAGGGCTGTTTTGAAGGGCTGATCTCTGGTGTGGCAGTAATGGGACGTTACCACCATTCTGTGTCTTGTTAGTTTCCTAAGTGCCTGACACAATCAGAATGCAGCAGCTGCCCTTCAGACCTCAGAGATCTGAGAGGGATAGAGACAGGCCTCCCAGACCTCATGTAGAAATACCTGATAAGCAGGACCTCAGGGACAGTGTTGCCGGTGATGAGACAGTGGGGCTACGTCAATGTAAATCTAAATTAAGCCACACTGGAATGTGCAGACGATAATCGGTAATGCACAGTATCTTACAACAATAAACAAATGCTTTATAATATTGCCTAAGTAATACTAAGTGTAATAAAATAAGTAAATACAATACTATTACGCTTGTTTTAGACAGATTAAAAGCTGGCGATGCTTCTCTCCAGCTCTGGTTGACTGCACCACTTAGGGGGACGAATAAGAGTATACAAATAACGCTACTCAAAAAAACAATACGTTCTGAAGCTTTTATTTATTTGGCGGTACACAGACAGGAGCGTTTCAGCTGCGCGCTGCAAACGCTGTTAGTGTGAAAGATCAGTGGGTGCGAGCTTCGAGCGCTCTGTCTGAGGACTGTGTGCGACCGTAAGGAGGCGTTATGTAGTGCAATAAAGCGACGGAAACTCTCTTGTATTAAAAATACAGCTCGTGACATTATAGTGTTGCGTTTTGTGATGTATGAGATTATATTTGCCAATTAAAATGATTGCAAACATTTGCAAAAGTGTAGCATGGTTTTCAAACAAACCACATTTTTACAACTATTTTCTAAACTTTTTTCGCAAATCATGGAAGCATTGACAGAGTTTTGTGCAATCTGCAAATTTGCGCAATTTTGGCATAAACCGCGTGTTAGTCTTATTGGCTAGTAAGTTTATGGACGCTGTCTTACCCGGAACTAGACCTAAGCGTAGTGTCTGGGGAATCCGACGAGGAAAAGAGTGCGGCGTGGCTGCAATTATTTGTATAGTTGTAGTGTTTCTCCTTAGAAGCTACTGTGAATTACTAATTTAGTTACATTAGCAGGGTTATATGCACATGGTTTACGCTTTCACTCCACCCAAATAAATAAACCAAGGTAAAGTAAATAGTACATAGCCACAAATTTGCGCATAGGATTTCGTTTATCTGCTTGGATGTTGCTTAATGTGGTATTTGAAGCACATTGTCAAGACAGCCTTAACAAAAGAATGTGTGTTTATTACTGTAATCACAACCGCAGAGACAGTTTTTTTCACTGAGCGAAAATGTTTTCAAAAATGTTTGAAACTTTACTTTTAGGTTGAGAATTAAGGCATTTACCAATCTTAAAATAATGACACGTTTGGCTTTAAAGAAATCCTTCTCTTCTGCTTCTCTTTAAATCATTGTATGTACACACAAACTCTAAAGCGTGTTCACACAATGCAAGGTTGTTGGCAAAATGCAGACAAAATTAATGTAATCTTTTTCTAAAATCTGTAACTCTCAGCTTTTGCAAGTCATTTGGAGTGGAGAGCAAGTCAGTAGTGATTGGAGGACTAGAGACAACATACATTCAAACAAAAATTCAAAGAAAAAATGAGATAAGTGCAGTTAAACTTAGTCCACACAAGAGGTTTATGTCAGAATGGAAAACATACATTTGGAAAACTGTTGAAAGCTGAAAACTTGAAATATATTTGTGTGAAATCCATGCTACACTTCTGCCATTGAGTGCCATTTCAAAGTGTTCTTTTTCACATTATTTATTTTTGTTTCTTGAATGTTTGTGTTAATTTTTACTAGCACAAAAATAAACCTAAAGTAATGTGAGGCTCACAGACTAAGGCCTATAAGTAATTCACAGACACAAACAATTCATTTAGTTAAATGTGGTTGTCAGTCCAAAACCCTGATAGTCTGAACATTACCAAAATGCACATCTCTCACTAAGATAGGAATGATCTTGTGATGATTTTGACTGGAATGGACAGTAATTATATTCTGTTCTTTAATATGGGACTAGCATTGTTTTCATTCCATTATTTTCAATAACAGAAAATGTTGTGTGATGTAAAACAAAGTGAAACAAAGTGATGTAAATGACAAAAGTGAGTAAACAACTGATGACTTTTAACACATTTAACAGGTGTAAGTGCTTAATAGTGACAATCCCAATGGCCCTGTGGTAGATGATGTCATAGATACTTATATTCTGTCTGTAAGATCTTCATCATTCATAGAAGGCAAGGCTTTTATACATTAATGCACAGTTAATGATACTGATATGTTATTCTTAAAAACTTGCATTGGTAACACAAAATAATCTTTTGTTATTGTAGGCTATAAGTAACTGAGATTACAAATAAATTAATTGCATTAATCACAGCATTACTTCAATGACGTATAATGCATTGATACATCAGATAAATGTAGGTGTAGTGCAGGAGTAAAATGTGCACTTATGCCTCTCGAGTTTACTAATTTACTATCTTTTTAATAGACAATGACCTCGGATATCAGATATGTCAGAAAGTGTCAACTTTTAAAGACACATGGTTTGTTCATCTAAATGAAATTTTCTATTTGTTTAGGACATTAAGCAATGTCAGACTGAAGCGCTTTGATAAAATGTGACTTGATTACAAAAAAATGGAAACATACATAGGCCATGAAATGAGGACGTGAAAGCTATTTTGTTCCTCTCTATTTTTTTTTCCTTTGTTGGATTGTTGCCAATGCCACTACCACATTTAGGGCAGCAATTTTTAAGCTGTTAGTCTACCTCATCTTAAACAACTAAGAGGGCATTTTCCCCCATCAACAAAACACAGGCAAGGAAATCACACTCCCCTCTTCCAGAAAAGAGTCGGAATCATTTTCCATTTTCTTGTCTGTTTCACTGCGTCCCCATAATTTCCTCTAATGTTGTGACAGATTGCTATTATGATAATTATGTTTTACTATTACTACTAACTGTACCACCATAATTACTTTTATAGTTACATATGCCTGCAGATAATGACAGTAAAATTAGTTGCTTATGGTACTTTTCCTAATTACCGTGACAACACACTGGTGATAAGCATAGGTATGTGAAGCACCCTGTCAAAACTAC